>JAFLJL010002101.1:22500-74322 GCA_018398815.1 Conus ventricosus
TCGTTCAGCTCGTTCTTGTTTCACTGGCACCCAAGAAAAAATGGATGATTTCGCCGCCCGTTTAGCTGACGAGTGAATGGAAGCGCGTACAAAGGAGCGCCATTCTCTCTGGCAAAGCGATCGCTTCACACATTGGTCACGGGTCGTTGGATTTCTCCCACCGGTTCTCGATGGGGGCGTCCAATTTCACCTATTCCAGTTTCACCTACGCTTTGTTATTCAAATTAGCAAGATGACTGCCCCTGACCCGTGCAGTTTCACCTACTCAGTTGTTCCCCTCCTTTTTACAGAATTTGCCAGAAGTCCAATTTCACCTACCTCGGGGTTGGCAAGCCGTCAAATTTCACCTACGACCTGTGGACCTGTGAACTGTATTTTTCTTGTTCTCTCTCTCTCTGCATGTCTTGCCCACTTTTTTTTTTCAATGTGAAATTGACTCATTCTTTTCTCATAACTTCACTGACTCGTACTTTTGTAAAGTGTAAAGTGAAAGACTGATGCCATGACTGAACAGACGAGGGATGAGAGGTGAGTGAGGAGACGAATGATTCTCGCAATAATATCAGCTGATGAACACTACAACATATGAGAATGTGATATCTATGTACAGTCTTAAAAAGTAAAATTAAGTATTTTTAATTGAAAGGCATTGCTTTCACGTGTATTTTTACCCATACTTAATGCGTTGGTAGGCTGTCGGTCGGTCCCTCTTATAGCGCAAAAACCACAGTAGGTGAAATTGACCCTTAAGATACATCACAGTAGGTGAAATTGGCCTTCCTGAGACTGTAGGTGAAACTGGAATAGGTGAAACTGGAATAGGTGAAATTGGAATAGGTGAAACTGGAATAGGTGAAACTGGAATAGGTCAAATTGGATGTCCCCTTCTCGATGGGGGAAGTCCGCTTGCTCTCAGATGACTTCAGCTGATAACAAACTGTCTGCTGGTCGGTCTAAGAAATCATGTAGTCTATTAAACGTGATTGTACCTGACACAAATTCGACATCAACCTCGACACCTGGGAGTCGCTTGCCCTGGACCGCCCAGCATGGCGGAGCAGCCTCACAAAGGGTGCATGTACATCAGAGAAGAGACGCACAGCAGAAGCTGAGAGAAAGCGAGCTGCGCGCAAGGCCAGAGCTACCTCCACCTCCACTGTAGCACCCACCCACATGTGTCCCACATGTGGGCGTTCCTTCCGGGCCCAGATCGGCCTCACCAGCCACCTGCGGACCCACACTCAGCGATCTCCTATATGAGATTGGAGTCATGGTCATCTTCGAAATCGAAGGACGAACAACAACATTGTACCTGACACAAATTCGACAATACTTTGATCATTGCCAATCCTATATGCTTTCTCTCCACCCACTCATCTCTATCCTCCCTTATGCACACGTTTCAAACAGTAAACGGCAAGAGCAAAAGCAAATCAAGTAACTTTAAATCCCTGTGAAAAGAGCTGTACGCCCACTACTAATTACTTGCTTTACAAGGTATTTTGTGTCCAATGCAAAATCACAGCGGTACGTGTGGGTTTTCCTTTCTGTTACACCACCCTCCCTCCTCCCATCCTCCGACCTCCCTCCTCCGCCCCCACTGAAGTTACAGAGACCAACAAACTTAGTTCATCACCAGCAGTTCATTGGATGGTCAAGTCTGTAACTCGTTAGTCTTTTAACTCAGACGTGACCAGGGTTCGTTGTTTGTTCCTGCTGTCATGAAGTAATGTATACTTCTCCTTCACTTTTTTTGCTTTTTGTAGATCAAAGCAAAGTATTTTTTAAATACTATTATTATTATTATTATTGTGTATACTTATATAGCGCCTAATCTCGGCTTGAGAACAAGCTCTAAGCACTTTACAATCCACACTGGTTTACACAACGGGCTGCCTACCTGGGTAGTGCCGACTGAAGAGCTGCCAGCTGGCGCTTCATTCAGTCGTTTCCCGTGTCATCCAGTCAATATCGTTCAATATCGTTCACTCAGTTTCCTTACTTCCTTCATTCTTTTCATTTCTCGCGCAGGGTGCATGCTATGTGTAACGTGTCATCCATACCAACGGCCAAACTGGCCTTCTCTTCCGAAAGTTGGTGATGGGATTTTACGCGTGTGAAAGATATACTAGAAAATAGAACATTGCTCTCACCCCCTCATCTGCTCTCCGCCTCCGTTCGATCGTTTTGCATTTAAACGTTGATTAATGGGCAGATAAGTCTGTGATATGCCACGTCTGTTCTGGCAGTGATATAACTGAACAGACGAACGAAATAATGAATTCAAATAAACAAACAATGTGACAAAGAATTCATATTGATGTTTCATTACAGAAAATGAAACTCATTGATATTTGAAGCGTTTCGCGTTTAAATCTCGCAATTATAAAACGCTTTCGACGCATCGAAGGAAGGAAACAGTTTATTTATATCACATATAATTCGCTCTAAACACATGTATAATATAGCTCGAGAGAGAGAGAGAGACAGAGAGAGAGAGAGACAGAGAGAGAGAGAGAGAGAGAGAGAGAGAGAGAGAGAGAGGAGAGAACCATAATTTATTCAGAAAAGGCCGCAGCCCCGTTTGAAGGGGTGAGTAATAAAGAACATAATTAAACAAGGTATTTTATCACAAAAATTTAAACATTCTCAACATATGCAAACTACCAAGGCCAAACCACTCCTTCTTTGAAACGATTTGTACAGATATAAAGCAAGATTCCTTGCAACGTTGTAATTTTTTGACAACAAACAGACTAACTTGAACAGTGCTGGACGTCGATGATATTTTAACGGAATAAGTTTTTGTCGTAGATCTGCCAGAACAGGACATAAGAATACAAAATGAAGTTCATCTTCCCTACCGGATTTACACAGTGGACACAAGAAATCCTTTTCTGTATGGATATTATATCATTGACGATGCATAGCAATATCCGAAACACCAAACCTGAGTTTTGTTTGTTCAGACCTGATAAATCTATTTAAGTTCACAGACAGATAAGCTTCTGCTTCTACTAAATGATTACTTTTCAGCAGTCTGAATAATGAAAATCGTCCTGCCATCTGCAATCTATTATTCGTTGCTTGAAACAAGCCAAGAAACAGCTGACACAGCCAACCCCTTGTTCTAACCATGCAAACGAAAAACCATAATTACATAAACATTTACGAATGCCTGATGCCCACATAGGTTTCCTCTCATATCCAGGTCAAACAATGTTTTATAAGCTTTGGCTGGTAGTCTATGTTGCCCCATACGTAACAGTTTAAGTCAGTATCTTACAATTTTATATGTGAATTCAAATAAATAGGGAATCTACCAAGTTCTCCATACGTCAAGTCATTTGGGGTACGCCTATTGACAGTTGAAAAACCGTTTCATAGCAAATAAGTGCAATTTCTCTACGTCGTGTCTTTTCTCCAAACCCCAAATCTCAGCGCCATACTGGACTATAGGATGGACTTGGGTATCAAACATCTTGAAAAAGAGTTTCACTGACTCGTTTTCAAACTTATACAAGAAGCTTAAAATAGCCATAACGGCCCGCTTTCCTTTACCCACAAGATCTTGGCAGGCAAACGAAAACTTAGTTTTGAAGAAAAATATAAACCCGCATATTTGTAAGCGTTCACAATCGCAATTCTAGAATTTCCATAAAACCATTTTTCATGCAACAAAAAATATTCTCCCTTTCGGAAAACTGTAATGTTTGTTTTGTCCATGTTTACTTTAAGATGTAATCTGTGCGCCACTGAGTACAAATTGTTCAAATGGTTTTGAAGCACTATAACAGTTTCAGACAGTAAAACAATATCATCTGCAAAAAGTAAAATGAATATTCCAATCAAATCAAATGAAACACTATGTTTTCCCTTCTCAATAATTTCCAAAGCTAAATCATTAATAAGCAAAGAGAATAAAGCAGGACTACAAACATCACCCTGCTTAACACCCTGTGTGCATCTAATGTACTCACTGAATTTTGCACCACACCTTATAGTAGCTTTAACATCATCATACATGCATTAAACACTTTAAATAGTTTGCCTTTTATACAAAGTTTTGCCAGTATTGGCCACAGAAGCTTTCTAGAAATTGAATCAAAGGCCTTTTCGAAGTCTATAAATGCAACACATAATTTATTTGAAAACTGCTTCTGAACAGCAGCCAGTAAAGTGAACAAGTGATCGATTGTACTATACCGCTTCTTAAAACCTGCTTGGTATTCACCAGTTATGTTTTTTTTAAAATTCGATCCATTCAGATAATCTCTTGTTTATTATAGATCCATAAAGTTTACTAGCAACATTACACAAGGAGATTCCTCTGTAATTATTAGGATTATTTGCGTCACCCTTTTCAAACAGAGGTAAGATGATCGATATGGTCCAATTCTCGGGATAAATTCCTTTCTTAAAAAGAACATTGAATAATTTTACAAGAAAATCGATTGCAAAGTTCCCTAACTTTATTTTTTAAATAACGAACTAGTCCATCAGTCCCTGCTGGTTTACCATTTTTCAGTTTCCTTATTACAAATTGTACCTCATGCTTTGTAATTGGTCGATCCAAAAATTCAGAATATTCATCATCAAATAATGTTTTATTTTCACCAGTGTCTGTATCAATGCTGATATCCTTTTCCAACAAGTTTTTAAAATGGTAATACCATTGCTCCACTGTGATTCTATTCTGTTTCTGTGCTCGTGTTTTAAACGCCTGTTTGACACTTTTTCAAAAATCTTCTTGGCTATCCATATTAGTGACAATTTCTTTGAACATTTTTCATTGTGTCACTTTTGCTTCCGATATAATAACTTTTTATACTCTGATCGTGATACACAGTATAAGTGTCGGTCGTTTATATCTAAAATTCTCTTCCATACCCCAAATAAGCTCCTGACATCTCTTTTAGCGTCTAAACACTCGAGATCAAACCAGTCATTCTGTCTTTTCGTTCTGTTCACACATATTCGTTTTTCCATACATTTACCAGCTTCTTTAACAATATTGATAGAGAAATCAAGAGCATCATTTACATTAATACATGTCAAATTGATAGCATGCAAAAACTTTCATTTCATTTTATCCGAATGCATCATATCGACGAAGTCCGTGGCGCAATTATTATTCCAAACAAATATATTAATGCACTTTTTTGTTTCTTGCTTTATATTTTCACACTCATTAGAACCAGATGCACCCACATGAAATTCAAGAGGCATGTGGTCTGATTCCATCCGTTCTTTTACATGAAGGCTACAAGAAGATTGTATGAAATCAAAAAGGTCAGAAGAAGCAACAAAATAATCGTTCATACTACTAACAGATTCACTAATATAAGTCAAACAGAAATTGTCAATACCAGGACATACACCATATAAAATATAAATCTAGAGCGTTACACATGTTTAGTGAACTTTTGCCATGAGCGTTTAACACCGTATCTTCAGAGTGATGTCTCATTTCAACAATACCAGCTCTATCAAACTATGAAAATGTCTTTGTTTGTTCATCATGTTGCCATTAAAGTCACACACATCAGTACTGACATTTTGTCCTTGCAATACAAATTATCTATTACACAATCCTCCAGTTGATTGATACCATTATCAATGTTAAACACAGAATAGTATGGAGATTTCTCTGGGGAACATACGAACACACAATAGAATATTATTTGTCAAATGAAATAAAACATTTTTTTTTCAATAACAAACAACAAGACATTATCACAGTCAGTACTCACTTTTGACATATATTTCATGAGATTATTTCTTATTAGACATTTTACTCCCCCTTTCCCCCGATCTCCTTCCACGCTGAGTAAACTTAACTGCAGGCTTAACAAACATGTTATGATCATAAAAATATGGAACACTTGAAATTGTCAACGAAAGTTTCAACAAGACAAATGAAATCAAAGGAAGAAACCTATTCAATAACATCAGGATCTGACGGTTTAGAGAGTAAGCCACAAATATTCCCATGTCGAAAAGAATAGCTTCTTGTTTTGCTAACATTCTTCGATAAAGAATGATAACCATTATCCATCAGAGAAGGTTTCTGTGCTTTCAGAACACTGACACTGTTACACATTTCTATATTTTCGTGCACGCATCCGGACACGCTTTTCACGCTTTCAGAAACACACAAGGGTGCATGTGTGTTGCGCCGTTTTTTGTCGTCCTGAACCACTTGTATCACCTCACGAGTTTTGTCGTCCATTTCAACCATTTATGTCGCACCTTACGATGTTTGTCGTCACTTAACAACCATTTATGTCGCCACAACCACTTATGTCGTCCATTTTTCCGGGGCAACCTCACGAGTTTTGTCGTCTAATCAACCACTTTTGTCATCCGGGGCAACCTCACGAGTTTTATCATCCAACATTAACCATTCTTGTTGCCCCTTTTATTTAGAAAGAGAGAGTATAAAAAAGTGTCATTCTTTTAAAATGTTGTCTAGGGTAGCTCTAAAAATTAAAATTGTGTCCACCGGTCTTGTGCAACTTGATTTTTTACTAGCCTAAACAAAGTTATTCACTATCTAATCTAAAGAAAATAGCCAAACTTGATATACGGTGACTTCAAGGTGAAACATGGGTCTTTTGAAGAGGACAAATTAAAGTTTAAATAAGGAAAAGAATGATGTGTTATATTGAAAGGATGACATTTGTGGATGATGAAAATGCCAATAGCATTCTTTTTGTCACCTGGTTGCCATGGCAACATCCCAAATTGACTGCAAAATAACCACCTTTTTTCAAGACTACTCCTCTCTGAACAATTGAGATATAGTATTTTGTTTTCACAGAAATATCTCGAAATATCTGTTCTAAACAAAAAATGGAGGTTTTTATCTATCTAAAAATCAGTTATGGTGACTTTTGGGGGGTTATTTCCAAAATTTGATCGAAAAAATGTTGTTGTTGTTGTTGTTGTTGTTGTTGTTGTTTTAACTTTGTGTCTTAAAATTGACTAAAAATTCCTCTTTGCTCACATGCTCAAATAGTTACATGTTTTTGTCTCCAGTCAATTCATATTGTTTATAGCCTAGTCGACCTGATTGGACCATCTCAAGGCTAACTATCTTCAGTAATGCTCTCCTTTGTTTCTTTATTCCAAAATTTCTACAACCCAAATATATAGGAATAAAGCTGACTACGCTCTCAGAGTGCAATGTAGGAATACCCCAATATATAGGAATAAAGCTGACTACGCTCTCAGAGTGCAGTATAGGAATCAGTAAGTGGAAAACAAGCTCTCATGTAACAATTTTCTCTTAACCCCTTCAGTGCCGTGGAAAATTCGGTAAATTCGGGTACTGCCGATCTTCTCCCTGTAGCTCCCAAACTAATTTATCAATATATATGACATTTCAGGTGGTGAAATGCCATTTATTTCTCCTTCTAATGAGCTATGTTTCAAGGTTCTGGCACTATGCTAAGTACCCAACATTGAATATCAAAAATCGTCAAGCAGACATCAAACGTTTTTTCCCGGTTTTCTGGGTACTGCCGATCTTCTCCTTCTAGCTCCCAAACTAATTTACTGATATATAAGATATTTACTGTGATACAATTCCATTGATTGCTGCCTCTAATGAGCCATATGGAAAGGTTCTAGCTCTATTCTAAGTACTCCAACTTGTATGTCAAAGATCGCCGAACGGACATCGAACGGCGTCGGGAAGAAAAAGAGGGGGATTGCTGTAGCTAGCCTTGTTTTTGAGTTATAGAGCGTTGATTGAATATTATATTCATCACCACCATAGGCATAGTTAATAACCTAGAGAAGAATAAGAAAGAATAAGAAAAAACTCCAAAGTGATAAAAACAAATGTGTCAAAATGATATAAAGCACATCATAAACATTTGTCAACATTAGAAAAAATCATGCATACTCAACATAACACGGATGGACACTCATACATACACTAAACACACACACACACACACACACACACACACACACACACACACACACACACACACACACACACACACACACACACACACACACACACACACACACACACACACATACACACACACACATACATACACACACACATCCCTGCATTGGGATGCTGCCGGTTCTTCTGAATAAATCGTATTCCCACCTTCTAGAAATTCTGTGCTGGTAATTTCCTCTTTTTCTATTGCTCTCTGTGACTCTGCCTTTTTCCTCTCTGTGACTCTGCCTTTTCCCTCTCTGTGACTCTGCCTTTTCCCTCTCTGTGACTCTGCCTTTTTCCCTCTCTGTGACTCTGCCTTTTCCCTTCTTGCTTTGCTGTCGTCTGCTACTCCTTCTTAACATTCTGCCTCCCCTTAGATCATTCACCTTCCTTTTTTCAAGAAATCATTACCATGCTCTTGAAAGTGGGATGCAAAGTTTAGGTAACAGTATCATAGAAATGTTTGTGATAGATTGTTAGTATTAGGCTATTTTTGCCACCTTTTTATGTATTTTTCTTTATCAGTGAATTTTTTAATGAATCGTTATAGACTTTTTTTTTAACCTAGATTAAAAAATTCAGGGAATGTTGAACGTTCCTAGCACCTCCCAGTTTTATGATCCTGCGAGCATGGCCCATCGTTAGGGCTGGTGACACATGTCCATTGACGTTTTTGTGTGTGTGTTTTTGTGTGTGTGGGGGTGGGGGTGGGGGGGGGGGGCAGTGCAGGTCAGCCTTGAGATACAGCCTTGAGATGACACAATCAGGTCAACTAGGCTATAAACAACATGAATTGAATTGAACACACACACACACACACACACACACACACACACACACATTCTCTCTCTCTCTCTCTCTCTCTCTCTCTCTCTCTCTCTCTCTCTCTCTCTCTCTCTCTCTCTCTCTCTCTCTCTCTATATATATATATATATATATATATATATATATAATATATATATATATATATACAGAATAGATAAAACATCTAAAAGGTTCTGGCAAAAACTGAGCAGTTTGTTTGTTCATTTAGTTTAACACCCCTCCAGCTTTCGCTGATTTAAGATGCATTCCCCTTGTGTGGAACAACATGCCCCCTGTGGACAGAGCTACAGAGAGAGTTAAAAAACGCACAAACTGATAATCTTGTTGCACCTGGTACCGGATGTACAGATGTACTTGACCCTAAAATCATCAGGTGGTTGTTTTTCATCACCTGTCATTTAGCCTACCTAATACCCACATGGTATGGCTGTGGCGTTTTCAGAAAAAAAAAGATATAAACTAGCTTGCACCCTGGTGCCCTTGATGTTGAGTACCCCAATACCAGCACCCCTAACACCAGATTCCGTACAGATTTACATGATATCTGATAGTCCCTGAAAAGGGCAATAGCGCAAGAGCTATAATAAATGTGCATGGTGTGACAAACTTGTCGCTCAGCAATTGTTGTATTCATAAATTCAACAGTGGCCAATATCTAATGGTTCAAAGATTTTCATAGTTTCTGGTGCTTCTTTTAAAGGGCACTGACTGAATGATTCAAATGCACCACTGCAAAATGTTGCCACACAGCAAGTGTAGTATTTTTGAAGATCTCCTGTAGTGTTCATGAAGGATGGCCATCTATTATGAACTCCTCATATCTTCTTCATTCATGAAGGATAACCATGTACTATCAACTTCTCATCTGTAAATAGGTCATAATTGATGGCGACAAAAGTAGTTGATGGGTGGGACAAAACTTGTGACCTCGCCCCTGGCGACAAAAGTGGTTAATGGAGACGACAAATCTCGTGACCTTGCCTGGACCCATGGACGACAAAAGCAGTTAAGGGAGACAAAAATGGCTACCAAATTGGGAACAAAACTCGTGAGGTACGACAAAATTCGCGAGGTACGTCAAAAGTGGTTAAAAACGACAAAAATGGGCGCTAGACATGTGTGCGACTATCCTCGCTGTAAACAAACTCCCTCTCCCTGTCTGAACACGGACTCACAATATCAGATTTTCTATTTGAATTCCCCGTGCCGTGTTCGCCTGCACATTGAACCATCCCCTTGAAACCACTTGTATTTACACCTAACCTGCTAACACAAAGCTATCAAATTCATCAAGAACATTTACTTTACTAGGCCAGCCGTATTCCTATGGTACCTCTACCATGCTTCTGTCATCACCAGTCAAGAAGAATTTCTTCCCTTCGATGACCAAGTGGTCATAGATCATGGTCGCCCTCTTTCCCCCATCTTTAGCAGCTCTCAGATGAGATGATAACTTTTTTCTAATTGACCTAACTCGCTGAGAATAGTCCTCTGCCACAAACAGATCATTCCCTTTCAGTTTCCACTTCGCCTTCAAGATCTTAACTTTTTCTTTATAGAATGTACATCTGGCTATCACTGGTGAGTCCCGTTTTAGCGTTCACACGATGAACTCTGTCAAAGGAGAAGTCATCAGTCAGATCCATCTTGTCCGTCAGCATGTCCCTCAGAAGGTTCTCACATTGCTCAGGCGTCTCCTTTTCAGCTCTGGGAATTCCATGCACAATATCATTTCTCTTTGATTGGCACTCTAAATCGTCCGGTTTTTTTTCTTTCTAAAGCTTTCAGTTGTTCTTGCATGCACTTATTCGATTGGTCGAGTTCATAATTTGACTGTCTTAAGATTTTTACTTCTTCAGTAAGAACCTGAACTTGACTTTTCAGAGTCGAGAAAGATTCTTTTATCTCACTGAGGTCTTCTTGAACTTTGTGTCAACTTTACCCTGCATATTGTCAAACTTCGTGCTCAAGCCGGTCAACATGGTCATGACGTCTGTCAAGGTAACTTCTGACCCCATCTTACTTTGCTCATGCCTGGTTGACTGTCCACTGTCCTCCTGACCTGCAACGCCTTTGTCCAGACCCACCCTCGAGCTGCTGCTCGTCAGTCGGGACTGCTTTGCACTGGCAGACTTAGGGGGGCCAGGGTTAAGTTCAATGTCACCGCACTGCATGAGAATACCGCCCCAGAAAAACACAATGAGGGTCAGTCCAACCATGTCACCGTCTAGCCTTAACGTCCGACATCTCAATTCTCCCTTCTTCTTGGCCCGACGACACATGCAATTCAAAAATACAGTCCCGAAACATCCACATGTTGACCGGAACACGAGCGATACTGCAGGCATGGTCCAACACAGGTACGATGACCAACTGTCTCAACCCTCAGAGTGACCAACAACAGACCAACTGTCAACCCTCAGAGTGACCAACAACAGTCGTACTGTACAGAAATAGCGGGACCATGACCCAAATACGTCATCCACTGAAGAAGTAACACGTACACTTATCCAGAGAGAGAGAGAGGGGGGGAGAGAGAGAGGAGAGAGAGAGAAGAGAGAGAGAGAGAAGAGAGAGAGAGATAGGAAAGAGAGAGAGAGAAGAGAGAGAAAAGAGAGAAGAGAATGAAAAGAGATAAGATAGAGAGAGGGACAGAGATTGAATCTTATTAGCATATCAATACACAGGATTACTTCATTATAAAGTAAAAAAATTGTTGCAAACCCAGAAAGTTATGTCTCTCTCTCTCTCTCTTCCCTCTCTCCTCTCCTCTCTCTCCTCTCTCCTCCTCACTCTCGTCTCTCTCTCTCACACACACACACACACACACACACAGCACACAACACACACACACAACCCCACCACACACACACACACACACACACACACACACACACACAGCATGTGCACGCGTACCCACCTCCCCAAAAATCCTCAACACACCTTAAGTGATCATGTATGCGCTTGCGCACATGCATGGACACACGCGGCTCGCACGACACACAGGTAGTACACAACGCCAGCGCACACGACACCGTACAAATGCATTGGTATAAAATACCCAAGATGTAGACCACAAAAATCAAACACACACACACACACACACAACACACACACACACACACCCAGCTCACACACACACACACACACACACAACACAATTGAGAGACAAACCGAGAGACAGAACAGAAAACAGGACTCACACACACAACAGCACACAACAGACACACACACTGTCACGAACCGACCCCGGGAGTCTGCCCTGACAGGATCGGTCTAGATGGGAGTGAAAGGGAATGGCTGGACCTCTCGCACCCCCGCAAGAGCCCACACGAGAAAGATACATACAACACACCCCATTTATTCACACCAGCAAAAATAAGCATTCCAACACACACAACATGCACAATCACAATCAAGCACTCCAACGCACAAACATGCACATCACAATCAAAGCACTCCAACAACCCACAACATTACGATTATAAATAAACATTTCACCATACTACAACACAAACACAATTACACATTCCACACATAGACATATACACAATTATAAAGAAACATTTCCAGCATCGATCCCTTCTAACACCAAGGGTGCCCAGCCCCCTCCTCTGTCACCTACTGAGCACCCTGTCGCACTAGGTGCTCGAACCGGGTCGGTTCTCGCAGGATCGCTCAAAGCCGACACCCACGACTCACAAGCAGGCAGTGAAGAGCGGGTCCCGGAGGGGGGTTGGGGGGGGGGGAACGTGGCGCTGTTACGGGAGTCCCTGACGGGGTCAGGCCGGCCAGTCAAGACGGCGGGCTTCCTCTACCAGGTCCGCGTCTCCGACCAGGGCGTGGCCTCGAACCATCGCGTGGGCACCATCCAGTCCGCGTCCCACAGGAGTTGCCTCAATCCAGCACGAGGCAATCCATCCAGTCCGGGGTCTCAAGCCAGAGCGTTGCCTCAACCAGCACGTGGCACCATTCCGAGTCCGTGGTCTCATCCAGAGTGAGGCCCTCAACACACGTGGCACCATCCAGTCCGTACTCCGGGTGAAGCAGCCCCAAAGGGGGGGGGGGGGGGAAACGTAGCTGGGAGGCTAGGAGAAAGGGAGGGAAGGAAGAATGAAGGAGTAAGAAGAAGGGTACTGAACCCTGCCGTCAGTACAGTCTGACCCATGCTGTCAAATCTTAAGCAGCCACTCCGCATGATGGGCAGGGGAATCTACGAAACGCACACAGTAAACCCATCGAACCAGGAATGTTCACTAGGTCTTCTGCACACGATGCAGGTAAAAAGACTGCATTTAATCACCAGGAAATAAAACAAATATGAATTATTTCAGCCCTTCTCCCCTCACTCACATTTAAACATTCCCTATCATAGGAAATAACCAACACATGCGACCATTCGCTTTATAACTTCCCACCGACATTTGCAAATAATTATTCAATGGCAAAATGTCACATTTTATAAGCCACATATCAAAATAACACAAATCTCCA
Source organism: Conus ventricosus (assembly GCA_018398815.1). NCBI lineage: Eukaryota > Metazoa > Mollusca > Gastropoda > Neogastropoda > Conidae > Conus > Conus ventricosus. The sequence goes on from JAFLJL010002101.1 coordinate 35,786, forward strand.
ACCACCCATCCAAACGACAAATTATGCGTACGCAACGCTCGCGAACATAAAACTCGTTCTCTCTTGCACCCACAAACAGACGTGGCCGAAGGATAAGTGTCCCCGGCGAGACTTGACATGGCGGAACGAACGAGAACCAAAGCAAGTTCCAACCCTGAATCACCAGTTCCGCACCATCCCCACCGACTACCGCATCAAAAACCAGATGCATAAACAGGAAAAGAATTTTGGAACTAATTTTAGAATGGCCAGTTAAAGATGAATTAACCATAGAAACTCACACAATATTTCTCTTACAATTCGAAAACAAAAGAAAATTGCGCAAAGAGAAGACTAAGCCATAAGGCCGGCTAACAACAACAAACCAAACCAGAAACAAAACAAACCACGAAACCTGATCTTTACCAGCTACCGTGGGTGACGCCAGAAAGGCGGCAAACGACTCTCCTGCCCTCGTGTCCATCGAGAGACAGAGGCCCTTGTGCGGAAAAGAAGAAGTGAAGTCTCCTTCTCCTACAGGCCGACTGTAGGAATTGGAAGATACCGACTGTACCTTCGATGAATAACGGTGAAGAACCAAGACCGGAGCAGGCGCTACCCAGAGACATCTTCCGCTCGAGTGAAGATCTAACCTCCCTCAGCGATGGCGGCCAACATGGCCATGCTGCGTCACAGAGTGAGCATACTTCAAAGCTAAAAGAACTAAGCACGTGACAGTAAAAAGAGCAGGCGAGAAAGGCCGATAGAACAGCAAGTTCGAGAGAAAGGTACCAGCCACCCGTGAACCTACAGGATGAATAGCACGTGCAGTGGAATAAGAGAGAGAGAGAGAGAAAGCAAACCAAGTTGAGCTGAATCTACACTACCAAGGGTGCAACCGCACCACAACCACATTAAGGGACGATACACGACAACAGCAAACGACAATAAAACAAAAACAAATGAATAGATTCCCGGTCCGCCACCCTAGATGTGTCAAACGTCGTAGGCCTGGTGACAAACTCGTGACAAATCCCCCCTTCTAAAAGCATCGTTTCCATGAGATACAGTGCTCCATTTGAACCATGACGCATGTGCAAATTCACAACAATGACCGAACCCAAATCTACTCACTGTGATCGACAAGAGTACGATAAATCCAAATACAAACATTCCACGATTAGAGATAACACCGATAAATACATAATACTACCATTTTATCAAACAACTAAGCGATACCTTCCAACCATGAAAGTAAACAATCCGAACCACGGGAGATTTCACTAATACCGTTAACATCACGAGTAAAACTGACACGACACTAATACAGAGACAAAAGGGATATAACCCTTGTTGAGGGGGAATGTCCCTGCTGACTGCTTTTCCAATGTGCTGACTACGGAGCTCGGCTAAGATAGTCAGCATCCGTATTACAGGAACCTGATATGACGGAAAGTGAAACGCATGCTGCAGTTCCACAGCCTAACCATGAGTCGATGACTGACTGGCCGGATCCGTCCAGTCACTGGAAGGATGATGATCGCTCTCCATACTAACTCGGCCGTACTTCTTCTTGGGCACGCCAGGGCGCTTCCAAACCTGCCTGAGAGATTTCAGTAGACAGTAGGTCCATCGATAGCCTGAGCGGGACAGGCCGTCTGGTATCCGACTAGCGCAGATTCTTCATCTACCGAAGTGAAGCGGTGACCGCGACCGGAGTGGGGGATTAATGGGTCCCAACCAGGTCTACCCCAACCTTGCTGGAATGCTCCCCAGCACGTGCCGACTGACCCGAGGGGAACACCTTCAAGCGACCTAGGCGTTGGTCCGTTGGCAGACATCGCAAACGCGGCATTACGCCCTAACCTGTTGAGTGTCATCCCTGCCAAAGAAGTCCTTGTCCTTATAACACGCTCTCGAGAGTCCGCTTGGAATCCCATAGACCTGCCATGGGGGAATCGTGGGCCTGCCGGCGAACAGACTCCGTTCTCAAGCTTTGGGGAACAACAAGCGTTTGGCCACAGCGATCTGCCTGATTGAAAACCCGAAAGAGGGAGTCCCACTGTAGTGGACTTTGAAGCGTCACCTTGCGTGTCGGCAGACTGATGTGTGACGACCAACCAGTTGTCGCAGGCGTTGGACATCCAAGTCCCTGGCCTGAAGACGGTAATGGCTAGCAGATCGCCCTTGCCATAACCTCTCAGAGATCGGGGCTGATAGGACCGGACGCAATTCCTGTTCCTGCTTCTAGCTATGGCGCGTGAGGGTGACTCCCACACACGCCTGTAACGGGCAAATCCGTAGACTAGGACTGACCTGCGTCCGTCTGCGAAGGAGGATAGTATTCCCGAACGATAATGGATACAGAGGTCGCTTCATTCCACGCGATGGCCCACACTTCGCCACAGAAGTAGGGGGTGAGATAGAAACGAGTTCCTGAAGGACGGGTTGGAGGTAAAAACCCATTCCTCCAACCCGCACACCTCGTAACTGCGCACACGCCGGGCGCTTAGGGGAAACTAAATCCTTACCACAAAGAGTGGTTTGATGCTCCCGAATCCCTGATGGTGTCGACCAAGGATGAACCAACAACAGAAAAGAAACCACGTGGATACACTCTAGTGATCACCATAAGCCTGGGATGGAACCCACGTTAGCCGAGAGGAGCCGAGGCACGAGGATCGGAAAGGACTAGCCCCATGACTACCATCGGCTCTAGGGCAATCTTTCCTGATTTTGGGCCAGGACGACCACAAGAAAACACAGTCGGGGATCTGAAATCCCCGATGAACTGCTGCCTTGACCACCCCGCTACAGTTGTCGGCGCCTTATAGCCACGTAAAATCCTGTGGAGGGCTTCCTCTCCGTATCTGGGCGATGCCCCATTAACCCTGCGAGCTTCAGCAAACACCTCAGCGGTGTGAGATACGCTGCCAGCGAAAATCCTGAGGTGCTGTCAGCGCCCTATATCCGGATCCCTCAACTCTGGGGACACAGTGATGGTGAGCTGTTCAATGAGGATCAATCGCTCCATCTCCAACTTAGCCAACTGAACGCCAGTACCCTAGCGTTTTGCGCAGCCTATCGACCAAACTGCGCACGAAGGTCTCGTCGTTATTCTTCTTTCATGGACCCTGAACTTCCTCCTGTACGACTCTGTGGTAAGGTGGAAACGCTTACGCAGAGCCAGAGCTGCTATGTCTGCATTTTAAAAATAGACCAACACCTTCGTTTAGAGTGAGCACAACACTCCCTTGCAGCACCAGATAACCCAGAAAAAAGGTGCATAGCTTTTGTCCTCAGACAATAGGTATGAACTAGCAACCTGAGTCAAAATGCTCTAGGAACATATCCAATGACCCTCACTATGTCTGAACTCTGGAACTTAACTTTGGGCGCTCAAACTCTAACACCTGCCTGTGAATAACCCCCTGACCTTTAACAGAAGGCGGGGAGACTGCGAAAGAAGTTTGAGTTCCCTCTCCTCCGCTACGCAGAGCCTCAACCTGTCTATTTTCTTCCTACGAGAGGGCTTCCCTGCCTGTCAGCCTCTTCCCAAACCCTACCCGATCCTCCCTGTCTGGCAGCCTCCTCCCTACGCCGATTCCTCCTTCCTGGCAGCCTCCTCCTAAGCGCTGAGCAGGCCTCTTCCTTTCGAAGGGCCTCCTTGTCGGCGCCTCTTCTCTGCGCAGCATAGCCTCTTCCTATGCAGAATTCCCTGTCTGTCCAGATCTCCTCTCTCGCGATAGCATCCACTTCCCTCGCCTTCCCTAACCTCTTCCCTACGGAGGCCCTCATCCTCACGTGTCGCTGTCCTCTAAAAACATCAGGACAGAGGTGATGTCCTGGGAAGATTCACCTCCCCCGACAACGGGAGTGATGACCCGTCGTGAACCGTCCCTTTGTTCTCTCGACCTTCCATGAGAAAGTCCCCCGGGGCATACTCCTTACGAGGGGAAGCATGAAATAGGGGGCTTTGGTTTCTGCGACTCAACAGAAAGCCCACAGTGCTTCGCTATACTCAGACACATCTGAGCGGAGTGACAGTCGGGTCTCATCAGGAAAAATCCCCTACGAAGAAGAAGTGAAAGTACTCACCGCTGGACTACCTGCTACAGCGAACTTGGAATAAGTAGAAGTGTACCGTAATCATGTTTCGGTACTAATAGAGGTGACCGTACATGTAGAAGAACCCTTCTTCTTCGACGGCCCGAGTAGCCCTACCCACCAGCACCCAGAGGCAGCAACCGGACTTGCCAATACAACTATAAGCCAACAGATATCAAATACAGGGGAAAGACAATTCCACTTGAAGAAACAAATATTTTAGGGGTGTGTGTATATGTGTGAATGTGTGTGTGTGCGGTGGTGCGGACAATTCCGGCTGCTCCAACTCAGGAAACAACCGAGCTCAACAACACGATCAACATTGCGGTGGGGCTCACCGAAACAAAAAAAAAAAAAAAAAAAAACTATGTCCGGGCGGCTGCCGCGCCACTCTGGCAACAACCGCGCTCCACAGCACTAGCAAAAAACCCCAGGTTGGTGGGCGGTGGGGCCTGCCGTAAAAAAAAACCAGCAGACGGAAATCCGGAGAGAGGAGAAAAAAAAAAATGAAACTAACGTCCGATACAAAACCCCTTACTCAAATGACCTCGGAAGAGAAAAAAAAAACAAAAACTGGCTAAATACAAAACAGAATGGCAGACTGAGCGGCGACAGAAAGGCAAGACTTACGGCCGAACCTGCATGAGGTACCCTGTCGGAAAGGAAAGGTCCCGGAACTCGGTCGACTTATCCCGCTCGGTTCTTGTCTCGACTCCCGATCAACCGGATGGTTTCCCTCAGCACCACAAAAAACTTCCCTTCACGCTAGAGTCACCCAGCCAACCACCCAAGAACAAACACGACAAACAGACTAAACATATACAAAACTAGAAAAAACTAAACATTACTCCCCGCCGAGAACGAGGAGAGACAGCCAGAGTCCCTTCAACACTCCCGATGAGCCCCCACAATTGTCACGGACCGGAACCCCTGGAGGTCTGCCCTGACATGATCGGTCCTAGAAGGGAGTGAGAAGGGAATGGCTTGACCTCGCACGCACCCGCAGATAAGTACCCAACACGAGAAAGATTACGATACAACATGCCCATTTATTTCACAGACTCAGCAAAATAAGCATTCCAACAAACACACCCATGCACAATCACAATCAAGCCCGTCCAACGCACACAACATGCACAATCACAAGTCAAGCACATCCCACCACCCACACATGCACTATTATGAAATAAACAATTTCACCATACGACGGTACACAACAGCTATTACAGCATTCCAGCACATATTGAACATATACACAATATATAGAAGGAAACTTTTCCAGCCATCGAACCCTTCTAACACCATGGAGTGCGTCCACACCCCTGCCTCTGTCAAGTCACTGGGAGCACACTGTTGCACTAGAGCTCCGAACCGGGTCTGTTCTCGCAGTGATTCGCTCAAAGAGCCGACACCCTCGACTCACAAGCAGGCAGTGAAACGTCCCGGAGGGTGGGTGGGGGGAAACGTGGCGCTGTTACTGGAGGTCCTGGACGGGGGTCATGGCCGGCCGAGTTCAAGACGCGGGCTCCTCTACCAGTCCAGCGGTCCCGACCAGGGCGTGCCTCGACCAGCGCGTGGCACCATCCAGACCGCGTTCGCCACCAGAGTGTGGACGTCAACCAGGCACGTGGCACCATCCAGTCCGTGGGTCACCGCCAGAAGGGGCACCACGTGGCCTGCAACCAGCACGTGGCACGCATCCAGTCCCTGGTCTCAGCCAGAAGCGTGGCCTCAACCGAGCACGTGGCAACCATCCAGTCCGTACTCCGGGTGAAGCCCCCCGAAAGGGGGGGGAAAACGTGCTAGGGAAGAGAAGGAGAAAGGGAGGGAAAGGAAGAAAGGAAGGAGGAAGGAAGAAGGGTATCTGAACCCGCCGTCAGTACAGTCTGACCCATTCTGTTTCAAATCTTAACAGCCACACGCATGATGGGCGAGGGGAAGTCTACTAAACGCACACAGTAAACCCATCGAACCAGGAATGGTTCACTAGGGTCTTCTTCACACGATGCAGAAAAAGAACTGCTTAACAACAACAGGTATAAACAAATATGGAATTATTCACCCTGACTCTCACATTCACAATTAACATTCACCTTTCATAGAAATAACCAACAACAGCGACCATCGCTTATAACTGCCACCACATTTGCAAATATAATTCAATGGCATAATTGTCACATTTTATAGCCACATTTCAAATAACAGCAAATCTCCATACCACGCATCCAAACGACAAGATCATCGTACTCACCGCTCGCGAACATAAAACTCGTTGCTCCTTGCACACACAAACAGATCGGTAGGCCGAAGGGATAAAGTCCGGCGAATGTGACAGGGGCGCGAGCGGAGACCAAGCAAGTTCCAACCCCTGAATCACCCAGGTTCATCTCTCCATCCCCACCGACTAACAGCATCACCACCAGATGCATAAACAGGAGAAAGAATTTTGGAAATAATTTAGAATGCCAGGTAAAGATTGAATAAACCAGAGAAAAGGTCTCACACAATATATCTCTTACAATTTCGAAAAAAAGAAAAATTGCGCAAAAGAGAAGACTAATCACGCTAACAACAACAAACCAAGAACAAACAAACCACGAAACTGAATGGCTTACCAGCTACCCCGTGGGTGAACCCAAAGAGGCGGTCAAACGACTCCTCTCTGCCCTCTGACCAGTCGAGAGGACAGAGGCAACAGGTGCGGAAAAAAGAAGAAGTATGTCTCCTCTCCTACAGGCCGGACTGAGGAATTGAAGAACCCGACAGTACCTATCGTGATACGTGAGAAGAACCAAGACCGGAGCACAAGGCGCTCCCATAGACAACTTCCGCTCGAGTTAGAGCTAAAGGAGAACTGTATGTATGACCGCTTCTAACTCACCTTCGCCCTCAAACCAGTTTTTCCGGGCGAAAGTGACCTAGAAAGCGGCGATAAATATCAGTTCTCTGACAAGTAAGACATCAAACGATGTTTTTCTGTAATCATATCGTGCATACAGTCATTTTCAAATACTATCATTTTTGCGGAACAGTCACCGAAACTAAGAACATGGCCTGAAGACACTGCACTAAACACCCCTAATTAGAGGGCTTGGGTTTTGTGGCAGCGAGTACCCAGAGGTGGACGGATCCTATGACCGCAGTAATTATTGCGCCATAAGGTAAGGGCTGGGCGTCAACCTGGCCGTGTGCGAATTCCCCGCCCCTGGGTAAAACAGATTAGACATGTTTCTTACAATCACCTATCATAAGCTCAATATTTAATCAGTGATAGTTAAAATGAACGAACATCCGGCCCAGCACATAGTGTTTGTTGACAACGGGCCTTAAGTTAACTCGTCATTTTGGTGATGTGGGTGCAGGTGGTGAACGGGACGTTTTCAGTGATAAGTGTTTTGCTGTAAAGATTTTTGCTAAAAACGAATATTATCTATGTCCTCAAGACAGCATATCCTCAGATTAGAAGATAGAAATCTGGAATCGCAAGTTGCTCATCAAAATCTATTAGATTTCTCAACACAACAGCCACAACTTTAATTTTTACCTGACATGGATCACGCTCAAAATCTTCCATTACCACCGCCAACACCAACTGAATAGTGGACAGAGGAAGAAATGCTCTATTTTGCAAGAGCATCAATACGTAATTAAAAAAATGACAGAACTAATTGAAAAGAAAAAAAATGGGAAGGACCCGCAGGATTGCCCAAAGAAGCCCTAATAGAAAGCTTGAGCAATTGTTAAAAGAAAAAGAAAGGAGACTAAAAAGGAGAACACTCTTACAACGCACAAGAATTACAATACTATCTTATGTTCAGAGGTATCTATAGGCGGAAACATATCGAGACACGTGCAGCCATAGTCATTTCGTCAGTATGATCACAGAGCTGATTACGAGATCAGATGTTTTCTGAAAACAGCAAATGAAGCTGAAATTGTAGAAATACTACAAAAAGGGATGAGAAATTTGAGGAGGCCAGATGCACATCCTTGGTAATTTACGTGTTCAGTATTGGTAACTTCTGAATTTTGTGTAAACAATGCAGGAAATGAAAGGAAAGAAGGGAGAACGAAGGAAACATGGGCTGTTTGGTTGAAAGAAAAAACCGGGTATACCGATGGTTCACGCAACAAAATTGACGTGCCGTTAGCAAAGTTCTTTATGGATAACACAGGGTTTTTATGCTGTAAGGCCTTCCCTTTCTTTCATTTTTGGCAAGCTAAATGAAATCAAAGACCATGGCTGCAAGTGCCAGAATTTGCGCAGGGCTGAAACAAGATCCATGCATACCAAGCGAGCTCCAACATTCTCCACTACATAGAACCATTCATGTGCGGACGCTGTATAGAATCGATATGCACATAGTATAGACCTGTCGAAGTTCAGACGTCAGTTACTAAAAATAACGAACCGTTCACGCGTGACTGCTAGCCTGCCTTAGCCTGCTGTGTATAAGAATCGATATGCACTTAGTATAGAGTACCTGGCAAGTTCAGGACGTCATTTACTAAAAATATACGACCGGTTCACAGACGCGGCCGTGAACGCTAGCTGCCTGCCAACATTCTTAACTCCATGTAATGACTTTTTTTGCTGTTGTGGTGTTGCCTGCTTCTTCACCTCTACCCCTCCAACGCTCCGCCAACCGACCCTGCAACAAACTTTTAGTCTGCCTTTCCAGGACGGCTCGCCCCCCCGCCGCCGGGTGTAAATTATACAATTGTCTTGTTTTATTTAATCAGGCTTTTGTTAAATGCACATGGTGTGCTTGGCTTTGAACTTGCAACAAAAGAGCCAATGCATCAACAAAAACCAGCACTGTCTTGCACCAAGTGGTGTTACACATGACAAATAATAAAGCTCTTGTGAACACCCCACACACTTCCCACCCCAAGTCCACCCCCACGTTCTTAATTTAATATATTAATAAAGTCACCCCAAGTTTTTTAATTAAGTTACTACAGTTCTTAATAAGTTCTTGATTAAGTTCTTAATAAGTACTTGATTAAGTCCCCTCAAGATCATAACTAATTCATCCTTTAAAACAACCAATTCTTATAAGTTACTTATAATTTATTCAAAAAAATACAAGCTATGTTTTTTATCTTAAATAGTAGATGTCTAATATATACACACACGCCTCAAAAAACGTGTCATCGATGAGGATGTTCTTTGCTCAGCGTTCCTGCATAGATCTTAAGGAAATGTTTTACATCCGAAGCAACCGCATTGATTACAATTCTGGTCTATGGAAATGCCTTTTATAGACTCCATTCTTTATTTAATAACTCCATCATTTTATAATACGCCAAGATCTATTTTTTTATTAACAATTTAAAATTAGTTCTTAAAAATATATTCCATTATTAATGGAATCCAAAATGACGCTTTCTTATTGCGGTTTTGGCGTGCTGGGTACTTTTCTGCATTTATGGCTCAGATTTTTTGGAATTTCTTTTTGTTTTCTGCTGCATTCTTTTATATAATTTATAACCGTAATAACTGCCCCCACAGCATGCAAGGCGCCAAAAAATGGCAACAGATTTAAAGTTCAATATTCCATGAAGACTTGGGGCCCTGTATCACATTGCAGTTTTAGAGCTGGCATTGAATTCAACATGATCTGGCGTTGGAGGTGCATGATGAGTCATATACGTAACATTAATATTTTTTTTGTCTGTTCCACTCTGCTAATTTTCCTTCCTGCTTCAAACAACGCCCAGGATTTTTAATGGTCTCCACCAGATTCAGCGTTTTCTGCCGATTTTTCTGGCTTGGTTACTTGTCTCCACCTGATTCAGTGTTTTCTGATTCTGCTGAATTTTCCAGATGTTCATTTGAAGGGTAATAAAATCTATATGATTAAAAGTTATTAATCCCAAGATAATGCGATAACAATGTTCCAAATCAATAGTATAAATCACACCCTAGAGACTCTAATGACATTGGTTAAAACTGATCTGCGTTTAATCATACTTAAGAATCATTGTTCAAGAATCAAAGGGTGCAAATCTACTGAACATTTTAGTGTACAAACTATGACCGTTGGCCCCCACTTGTTCACCATTCTAGACCCTACTGCGCTTCATACCTGTTATGATACTTTAAAAATGTCTTGTGGCGGCATCTGTTGAATCTGTACAATGCTGACTACCAATCCGAGAACTGGATTGGTTTTCCCACATGCTGCCCAAAGAATACAGCCTCTCCTTTTTGGGCGATAATTGCTTGGTCATCAGCACTATGGTCATTCAAAAGTTCAGAAGTTTTTAGGCTGCCTTGTAGCTGAGGAGATCATCCTGTTTCATGTTTTTTTTTATTAAATTATAATTATTTTATTTTATAAAAATGAGCACTCGAAAAAACGTGTTGCTAACCTTGTATACCATTCTTGCTGTTATTGGAGGTCTAAGTGTAGGAAACCAATGCCTTGGTAAAAGCTTGATAATAATTAAACACAGCAGATCTTGCAAACTAGACTTTGAGATCAGCAAAGCAGATTGCTAAAATAAATCATGCAGCTTCGGTTGCCACGAAAGATTTCTATCAAGCAAGGAATAATTCCAGACAACTAAATAAGTAAGAAAAAAAATACATTTATCAAAAATGGCTTCACTCGCATAATGATAGGCGGCGCTGTGGTTGAATTCGCTTTGCTTTTACGGAAGTAATTTCGCAGTTATAAAACTACGGGATGACGGCGGAGAGAAAAGACATATCAAAGCTAAGGAGGAAACTAGCAGCAGCACCAGAACGCCTAAGAAAAGCAGATGACTTGACAGTAATATTATATGAATGACACATGAAAAGAACAGGGGCTTGCAACTTACACATTTAAAAATGTGATCAAGCAATAAAACAATATTATCTAGTAACAGGCAAACCGGGTCCGAGGGACATTGCCCCCCACACCAAAAATTCAGTTGACTTTTATCAACCATCAGAAAAACAAAAAGATGCAAGAAATCGCGTTTATAGTCGTGGTAAATACCGTCGTGTATTTTGTTGCACATACATATTGGCTGGAGTAAAAAATGAACAAAATCTTTACCGCCCAAAGTATTGGTAGGGCATCACAGCCATACAAAAGCTAAGCCAAACGGCGGGAGTCAGTGAACAAACAGCAAAGTAATGGTTATCTAAACAAGCGATTTTGGCAAATTTATTTACCTGCCCCTTAGACGAATACAGAGACCGCACTTTGGGAACACAAAACTCCAACGAACACCCATCAAATGATCTTCGATATTTTACCCCTGACGGATAGACGAAAAAGATTTAAGTACGCCCCTCAAACAGTTTAATGACATGCTTCAAGATATAAAGAAGCCCGGAACCATTACATAACACAAAAGAGGTGCTTCTGCTGTTGCTGTCGCTATACAGCTGATATACGCAACGAGGCCCCTTAACTTATCCTGCGCATGATTCAAGTTGATGATGAAAAGGAATTTAAAGTCCAGTGGAAACAATGATTGTTAAAACATAGATTACGCATATAAAAGAGGCATTCGCAGGAGTTCACAGATCACAGCTTTAGTCGTAAACTTTTTAAAAACAAACAGTTACCGAAAGACTTTCGCTCCTACCAGTATCACAGAGAGCTGATTGACAATTCTCGCAACACAGAATGGGTTTAGAAGACTGCCCTCAGTTTTGCGCGCAATGAAATAATGAAGAATCTAAGGGTCAAAACCAGTACAAGCAATCAAAAAACAAACAATAAATGTTTGTTGAAGAGAGTCATCATCCGGCAAACTATTGCCATTGGGTTTAAAAGTAAGGTACCTTTATTTACCAGGGAGAACAGAAGGGGACACACGTCCTCAGGGCAACCGATCCCAGTTTTGAGTGTTGATCCATATGCAATAAAAAGAATTGTATAAATGGAATCCTCCCGTGTATTATTTACGGAGAAACTGAACACAACCAAACAACCACAGCTCTCTAGATCTTTTGTGAAAGAAGAACTCAGATAATCCCACCGGACACAGTATTCCGCTTGAAATAATTTACGTAAATATATTGTATGAGTATTAAAATGAGAAGCTCAGAAGGAAGTGCAGAACAAACAAGAACGGTGAAGGAAGAGACCCTAGAAAATGAAACGGAATACATTTCAATGCGTGTAAATGCTATTAAGGAAACATTGCGAGGAATATCATGCATGCTAAATCACCAGAACAACTACAACTCAAACCCCCAAATTGGGGTAAAAAAAAAAAAAAAAGAATATCTTGAAATAATAAAAAACATGTCGAAACGCAAACAAGCAAACAAAAAGAAAAGATTTAAATGAATTGGAAGAGCAAAGATTGATCATAATAATAAAGAGTTGATGAAAAATTAAACCGCCCCTGTTTATGCGGTCTCCAGTTGCCCGATTGCATATGAAAACTTCTGGATAACAAACACTCGGTTTTGTGTTTGTTCTATCTAACGACTTCTCTTTGTTACAACTGTTGTGTTGATCTCATGTAGATTATATCGCAGTTTTACGTTTGTCATGATGAAAATTTCTTATGCTAAACAATGCTTCATTTAGTTTGTACATGTATATGTTAGACTGCACAACACTGCGAGATATTCCCTTTGCTTTCTTAAGATTTTCTCCTGGCTCGAAATACTGGGTATCATTTTTGACCTTAAAGCCAACGAAACTACCTTGATCGACCTTTCCAGATAATTCATCTTCATCTTGCCTAAAACCTTCTTAATAACATGAATGCAAAGAGGCGAATCTTAGGGAAATCAGATGTGTCATACCATCCTCATGCCCTTTAGGCAACTTTTCGGGATTCCATGTCTTTCTAGATGGTTCTTCAGTAAGGGATATCTATAACAAAACTATCAGTATCGAGTAAAGCACTCTGGGACACTGATAAAAAACGAGGGCTTAAAGTAGTCATAAAGAAACTCTAACCTCCAAATAGCTTTGATAATTCTAAAACAGTAAACCCTATAAATTCAATACAGGATTTGTCCAAATTGACATTTCTTTTTTTTTCATCATTATGCGAAAAGGCTGATCATGGAAGGACTTCTAACTCCCTGATACTTGTTGGTTTAGAAGTCAGCTAAATTGCTTCGTACTCTCCTGGTGACCAATCTACATCTTTAACGCTTGTGCGGATTCTCCATAGTCTTTCCAAAACAGCTGTTGTTCATCAACTTGAAAAAGTCTATTATATTTACTGAAGCATCCTGTGGATTTAGTTCTGAGATCATGTTCTTCATGAATGCGAATGTTTCCATGAACTGTTTCTTGAGTCAAAAGCAATTATGCGATGAACTGCTGGTCAACTTCAACCCATTCTTAAATAAAATTGTAGAAGTCTGTAATGACAGACATAATTTTTTTTGCCCAAAGTAAGGCACAATATAGGCGGTTCTCTTGGATCCATGCTTAGACTTTCTGCTGCGAATGGAATAGTTATTATGCAGGTCCATGGAGTTCCAGAGGATATTCTAAGTCAACTTCTAGAATGAAACCGCGCTGTTTGATCAGGCGTTAAACTAAACTGCCCAACCACTTAATGCTTTTTGAATATTTGGTGTCGGGATTGGCCCGCCTGTGTACTTTTTAAGTTACGTAATGGAAGTGATTGCGCCCCATTTGCCCATCCAAACAGATTGTTTGCACTAATACATGAGATAGTTAGAACCTGTTTACTAGTATCTAATCGTCCAAGTAATTGTTGTTGCTTTACAGTAATGATCGACGCGCATACTAATTCCTCCACACGCAATCCGTTTCAATCATCTGAATCATGGTAGGTCAGACAATAAATCCAATCTGTACTCCAGTAAACTTTAAGAAAGCATCCCAAGCTCATCCCGGGCGCAGAAATGTCATGCGCGGGATCCACCCTATAATATCCCCCCAGCCTATAATGTTCATCAGTCTTTCTATAATTTTCAAAAATATCCGCCAACCAAACATACAACAGCCACAAGTAGATAGTCTGATAGTCCTCCCATCGTTTTAACACTCTACTTTGCCAAGCATCTGAGCATGCTGGTAATCGGAGTCGCTGACCCCCTTCCATCTAAGACCAGAAAAGAACGCGCCCCTTTAGGAGGAAGCGACTCTTCGTCAAAAAACCTTTCCCAACTGTTTACAAGTACTCATAAGGGTAAATCGAGCCTTTCTAACAAGAGGTTGGCCAAATATTCTTCCGTTATTTGGCAGGACTTTAAGGACATAGCCAGTGACTCCAATGATCCCATCATGTGCTGCATAAAGTCATACAAAGACATGTATTCAATTAAAGCCCATGTACTTTTTCTGATGACTGTGCAATGCATGAAACCCTGAAGCACCGACCACAGCTTCATTATAAATGAAAAAGAGTCGTAAACACGCAAGTTATGAAAGAATACAGGCAGTTTCTTCCATGTCTTTGGCTCAAACTTTAGTTGAAGAATTGCAGTTGTTGTGCGCTGCCCCTTCTGATCTTTCCGCTAATGTGATCATGGTCTCTACTGTTGATTCGCCCGCATCTGATGAGAGGCCTAAACCACAAATCCAATACAGTGATGTCTGAGGCATACTGTTGTTGGTCTTCCAGGCGTCAGGCAAGATTTCAGATAAATTCAGGATTATTGAACAATCTTACGCACGTTGCTGCTTGCGCTGTAAAAACATCTAGCCGCCATCTGCCCTCTATACATTCTGGTAGTCCGAATGGCGCCATCCGACCCTGACAGATGATAAAGCAAATGAACAAATCTGATGATTACTCACTATGGCTGTTTAGGAAGTCTCTGTGGCGTTGGGCCTTCAATAAGGAGACAAAAAGCGACTCCGGAAGTCTGCGTAAACTACGTATGGCTTGTTTGATCCGGCCGTTTTCCAGGATTAAAACAAACTTTAGATCCGGGCGGGGGGCTAGTTAGTTTCTGTATTTACAGTCAACTGGACCAATACAATGTTGTCTTATGTTTCACGTGGCGGCTTGAACAGATGGCTTCCTTGTTAAACATTTTCTGCAGAATTCATGTTTATGTAATGCTTTGAGTATCCGCATAAACTACTCAGTTGTGCGTAATATGTGTCATGCGTAGCCCCGCTGGTGAATAACTCAGTAGTACTTCAACATGATTTTTGCTGGTCGCCAATCGTTGGACTGTTCTTGACACTTTAATCGGTTGAAGATTTGTTTCCACATTCCCGATGTTAGACCAATAACAAGATATTGTTTGTTTTGCTCTTCAAACTGATCATTTGGTCTACACTGACAGAAAGTGACACCCCACGAAAAGTTAAGATCATTGATTACGCGGTGATAGTTAGACACTCTCTTCTGCTTTTTGCGGGCGTGGAATGCATCCTTGCGAGTACACACCACATAAAAGCATGTTGTCTGTATACCCTTATGTTTAAAACTGCTCTTTTTTTTGCAACTAATCTGAGGTATGGAATGTCCGCCTTGCCTAGCAATCGCGCATACTTAGCCTGTTTTTAAAATCTAATCTCTAAGACTTCGCCCTCAGACCAACCAACCCTCATCTTTGGCTTCTTCAGCGCCACATCCAACTGTGTAATCAGTTTGGTCTGCCCAACTCAGGTGTTAAGTCATTATGAGAAAGAATAGCCGATGTTTAGTTGAAGACCCTACTTCTAGATTTTCTTCATTGATTGTTACATAGTCCGATTCAAACAGCTAACATTTTACTTTAACTGGTGGTCTAATTGTAAGTTTATCTTTTTTGAACTTGAAAATAGCATGAACAACACTTGCCTGTACGTTTGTTGTGTCAATTACTCCTACTCAATAACAATCCAGCGCTCTTGATAAACGCTCTCTCTCAAGTATTCCTTCAAACAATTCGTCTTGTCCTTCATAAAATCTTAGCATGTTGAATTTTTGCTTTCTAACTCAAATATTTATTTAAATTAAAAAAAAAATACTTAATCAAAGAACAATATCAACGAGTCTTTTTGCGCATGACTCATAAACGATAAGTATAAACACCCTTTGGCGTTGTTTAATGTTAGCCGTTTAGAAACCAAGTTTAAAGTCTCGTTTACTTTTTTTAAGCATTTTTCCTTTTTTATCTGCTCGGGCGTCTGCTGTTGAAAAAACTTGCCCTCGCCTTTCTTGAAGATCAAAAACTTTTGTCTTTTGTAGTCATCAAAATCGGCCTGTAAACGATTAATTCTTCATCCGTGATGTTTTGAGTCAACAAGCTCTTTATTTATTGTCAGTTTAAACGAACTAATCTAGCCGTTATTAGTTTGAAACCATAGCTGTGAGCTTTTGGGGTATAGTTTTTTTAAATTTTTGCCACCGCACATACAGCTAATTACACCGGCCAAGAAGAGCTAAAGACAAACCTCCTAGAGGTAAAGCAGCGGGTGCGCCTATGCCCGTTGCAAAGAGACTAACACTTTTCCTGCTGATAGAGCGCTTATAGTCGATGCTCCAGTATTAAACATATGTAACAGCATTAAAGGCAGCAGCATACCTCGTTTGGTTTTGCTGTATTTTGAAAGGTCCTGCTCTAGTTTTTGTTGCTTTTGTGTAATGTTTGTTAATCTGAAGCTTTTATGTCAGGAGGTTTTCTATAACAGCAGAATGCCTGGCTATCCCTTCGTTTGGTAACTCTGGCCGGCTGTAGGACTTTAGGGATAAACGAAACAGACATGCTTTTTTTATAAAATGACAAATAATTTAGTATTGTATATCTTTTAATCTTGTTATTTGTCAATAATTTCAGCTGTGGCGCATCATATATTAAAAACAAATGTACATTAACCGTTTATCGGCTTCTTCTTCATTAGCAATTTGAATTTTATTACGTCCTCCTCACATTCTCTCCGCGTCCTGTAACTGATTATCCTCCGTTGACCATAGGTCAATCCATAAACCGTAATTTAGTTGTTAAATAATCATCAAGTTCTACGCTGTGAAGGTGTAATCTTTAGCCACAGGTCAACTGTTGGGATTTCTACACCGACCCACCTCCAAGATCAGTTTCTTATATTCATCAAAATTCTGATAAAAGGAATAAGAGCCCGCTAAGCATAGATTTGGTTGAGGACTGCCCTCAAACGAACATTGTATTTCGTTATTTTTGGATTAAAAAACTTTTTCACTTCCACTTTTGAATGGTTCTACATCGTCACACAGCAATAAAATACCTTTAAAGCATCTTAGCTGAGAACTCTAAAACTAAAATTCCATATAGTGCTGCCCTGCTTCAGATGATATGTTGTATGATGAATCACTCTTTGCGTAATATATTGCTAATTTGACTGATATTGTTGTTCAATCAGCCTGCTAAATTAAGGGGTGCTACCAACGACAAACTCTCGAGAGTCAAAATTGCTGAACATTTGCTTCGGTGTCTGATGATTTGAAAACCCGTTTGTATTCATTAAAATAAGATGTCATATGACAATCTGACATTTAAGTGCTCCTTGAAAGTATGGCGCATGCGCTTATAACAACTCAAAAATCGAAGGGGGGAATGGAAAAGCGATTTCCAAACGCAAAATTTACAGGCCACATACTTTTTATGCCTCTCTAGTATCTGCGGCACCTGGTTTATTCTATGTTTTAGTGCTTCTCATATTCTAATCCTTAAAAAACGCAAAGTCAGGCCCGTTACAGTCCCGGTCAGCCATAGAACAGCATTTTAAAATTTGTCTGCATGTGTAAAGAAAAATATTTCTTGCCCCTCAAGTTTTATTAGAAATTTTCTTAACGATTGCCCGACCCAGATCTGTACAACTGTCCTGTATGGTCTGTTGTTGAAGACGAGCCGCTATTTTGAAAGTAAGACGCGCAGAGCCTGGCACAATCACGTCCATTATGCTCCTAGGTCTGAAATTTGACATTGAAGAATTTGATCCGCATCAAATAGTAGATGATTATTTGGAACAGTAATAGACCGGCTTATATCCCTTCGACGCCAAGGGTTCTTTCAGATCTTCTATGCGGGTCAAGAATCGAGCCAATGTGCTTTTGTTGACAATTTTTTATAAACAAAATAAAAAAATAATAATTAATTAAAACCATGGCAGCAATGAAGACAGAAGATTAATAGATTTTTTTGTAACTTGGGAGACGACATGAGGTGAAAATGATCCCTTTGACATACAGCATCGCTCTAACGCTCTCATTTGCTGGCGTGAATTAACAAAAGTAAGGTCAAGCCTTGTACCAAAGTTTAGGCCAAGAAACCTCCCGAATTTATAGACCCTAATTATTTTGACGTAAAAAGAATGACCATTGTTGTTTTTGAGGAGCGACCACGAACACTTTGTTCAGCTTACAACTAAAAAAGAACCCATCAAAGTGTATAGCCGTGTTTCAATTAGACAAAGAACTCCCTGCTACGTACAAAATCGCCTTGGCCTTGTTAGCCAAATTAAAGGGCGGAGGCAGTTTCTAAACTTCAAACACACTGCAAGAAACTTCCGAACAGATTACCAAGATGCAAAACAGTTAACATAAAAGAAATAAAATCAATCAGCAGGTGAATTAATAATAAATGTAATAGAAGCAGAATCCAGTGTTTCAGAAGAAACAGCATAAAGACTATTATACACGACTCAACACCGGCTACCCATATGCGAGAAATAACGGCCTTGATCATCTTTAAAGAACCACAGAGGCTAATTAACGAACAATTTAGCAAAACTCGGTAACTAAGATGAGCATATAAAAAGGAGAAACAGAAAAACTCGTTTGAGGGCTGATACGGGCCACTTAGTGCCTGGTGTTAAAGAAAGAAAAACCCAAAGACTAAAAAATCTTGAAACAAGAAAGATCAGCAAGACTAGAATGCTAACTACTAACCCGAGACCAATTACGAACTCAATAAATAAATAAGAGAAACTAATCGAAAAAATTTTATATGAAGACACTAACACTACAGAACGAATAAGAAACACTTGTTTAGAGAGCCATGGAGTCACATTAGTAAGCGTTATAACTGCCTTAGGATATGCAATAAGTACACTGGTGATGGCTATTACAGGAGCGGCAGTAGCCAAGTTCAGTTGCCTCCATCCCTCGCACCGATAACTCATGGTAAAAAAACAGCTGATCATCTTCAATTTTTTATTAAAAAAATTAGCCGGTAAAGCCGTGGACGCTTAACCCCAGGAATAATGGGGATAATTGTCATCGAGGCTTTTTTGTCTACTGCACAAGCAAAGTAGTTGGCTCTATGGCCGAGCACTTATGGGCATTAGTTCTCGTAATAGTTGGGTTACAAATGTAGTAAGATAAAGACCAAGTAATCCTATGCAGTTCCAGTTATCCAAGAACAAGCGCTGTCTTTTCATATTCATGGTCATACGCGAACAGAAGTCCGCGAGCTTTGCTGAGTCTTCAAATGAGCATTTGGGGTAGGACTTCGGAATTAGATTGCTTAATCTGTGGGCGTTTCTTTTATTGTTTGTAATATTATGGCTCCAGAATTTATGTCGTTTTTCCCAACCATCTGTTCATTGCCCGCTATAAGAATTTCATTATTATAGTTTATTATTGTACCTATCTGTAGTCTGAGGTCAGAAAGCAGCATGTATAAACCCGTGCCAACAGCAAGGAAGACTACTTTTCGAACTTGCGTATTGTAAAACAAGTTGGTACCTTTGAATACTTGAAGAAAATCAAGACTGTAAAATTAATGGCGTCCTCTAATTTTTGCTAAGTATTGTTTTTTAGTGCTTCAAAGCCAGAAGAAGGATCAGTTTATGCTCGATCTTGCCTGTGCTTTGCAACCTAGCAAACACCAAACGTATGAACGAATAGAGTCTTTATTCGTCTAATCCCGCCCTAGTTTGGCCCTTAGAAGTGTCTAAGATAAATGTTTGTCCATGCTGTTTAATGCTCTTGGCTGTAAGGGACCCGGGCTCACATTGTGCCAACAAATAAAGATATGAAAGGAGGATGCCAGTCATAGTTATACTTTCAGTGCTTTGCCCGAAAATAGAAGGTCGCCTCGGCCATATATATGATCCTAAACCTTTTGTCTAAAAGCCTGTCTTGATGTTAATATTGAATTCGTTAACAGATCCTTTTACAAGCCATCATGTCTATTGAAACGTTGCTGAGTGGATTAAACGGTATGTCATTTGAATGGACTTGCAAGTTCAGTCAAAATACGTCTGAAGGTGTAATAGAAATGAAATACTATACACAGACCTCACAAAGGATCATGGAGATTTAAGAATGATCGCATACGACACACCACACCCAGGTATGCCAAAACACAGCAAAGTTTAATCTGGTTCTTGATAAAACTGCTTCGGGATTGACTAAACGAACGCTTTCTTGATGTGGTCGTTTCAATAGGGGTTAAGATATCTGTATACTGGATACTCTCCTTTTGTATGAAAGAGGGCAGTCTGGGTCCAGCAATGTCAAGAGTATCAGTTGCTATATTTTAAGAATTGTAGTTCGAGCCCACATAATATTTTGCGCCAGTATATTTGAAACGCACAGTCATATTTATTTCGTTCAAAAAATGTTTTGTAACAAATAACAACCAAGACCGCCCCTTCGTATTTAAGAACTGCTTATTGATAACGAATGCGGGGCCAAAATGGTCGGCTCACATGAAATATCTACAAAGTCGTATGGTATAATATAAGCGAAGCCCAAGTCGAATAATAAGGTTTCTAAAAGTTGAACAAAACAGGGAACAAAGTTAGCGAGTTAACAATACCTGATGGTTATTACGGGTTTTGCTCACTAAAAGAAGCAATGAGTAACTTTGACATTACTCTCAAAACTTAACAAAGCAAATCTAAAACAGCAATGTTAACATCACACCTGAAGAAGAGGAGGATCTATTTTGATAAAGAGCTAGCAAAAATGTTAGCTTTTAACGGCTAACATATAGATTTAGAGTTACATAACCGACCAGAAACTACACTAATCGGGAAAGTCCGCTCGATCTTGCATTACATTAATTTACTCTATGTTCATTTGGATGCGCTGAGCACTGATGAAAACGTTATATGATGGAAGGCCCTCACTGTTTTAAGAGCTTCTGCCGTCAGGGAAAGCTGCATATAGCGATTTATGAAATTATACAATTCCCTAATTAACAGTTAAAAATTAGTTTTGTGGAGGTCGATCAATTAGATATAAAGATCAAAGACTAAACGGGGATAGTACCCGAATAATTATGATAACCTGCACATAGTTTTGGAAATAAAATAATACGTTACAAAAAAATAATGTCGCTGGGGCCAGAAGGAACCAGGATTACATTGGCGCCTGTAAGTGAAAACACTTTAGAATTTAAAGCACCTTGCAGACGTTGCGGACCTTGAAAACAGAATGGCGAAATAGGCACTTTGTATGGTTTTTGAGAACACAAAGATGGTGATATATAAACGAAAGAGTTGGGCGACAACAAAAAGATTTCCTAAACTAGAACAACTGCGCAATCTGAGCAAATAATGTTGGCCAGTATGAATAAAAATAGTCCAAAACCAGACCTGCAAATGTCACTTAGAGACCATCTTTTAGAATGGGAAATAAAATTTGAATTCAAAAGCCCTTTTACATATTAGTTAGCCGCAAAAAAGTTTCAGAAAAGCATTCAACTCTGGCACTTTACAATGTATGGAGTCTTATGCGCGGACGACAATAAGTCGGAAAGAAATGAGAAAAAAAACTCCGTATGGGAAAAAGTCAGTACATCCTCCACAGAAAAGGAAAGGGAAAAATCAGTTTTAAAAGATGCGTCTACAAAAATCACAATTCATGGCTTCCGCAAATGAAATTAGGAGAATGCGTTTCACAATGATCATTTGAAAATGTCTGTCTTAAAGATAAGGAGAGGGATAGGGTTGTGGCGTTAGTTGACGTAACTCTTTTAAAGGAAAGTCAAATTAGCTGGCAAAACTTAGACGTTGACAGTCTTAAAGATACTGATGTCATGTCTCCCGAATGGTGGAGGATATTAAGGTCATAAACAAAAATGCAACAAAATCAATATAGTCTAAATAGAAACAATCTTACAGCACGATTGGAATAATCTACCCATTTAGACACTTATCGGATTTTTATAATACTGAAACAAGTTTGGACAGAGGCATGAAATAACAATAACCAGTATTAGATTAAGTTCTGGTTATAAAAACTAATGGAGCAGTTTAAACTTTATGACAAAAACACCTCATTTCTCATTGATTTGTGGGCCAGACTGGTTTGTGGAAAAACAATATTTTATCCTGCGACCAGTTACAAACAGTTTATCGCTATAATTTTAATCATATTGTGGTTTTCTGTCCAACACCTAAATGGAAAAAGCATATCATGATAGGAAGGTTGTAATATGGAAAAATGATGACATATAGTTTAGATAATCCAAGCAATAAACTGAGTGAATAGTTTTAGACCGATTATATAGACTGTTGAAGGAAACGCAGAACACTATTTATTATAGATGACCCTTGTTCGGCAGAAAGAGACATAGTTAAAAAGAAAACACTTTCGCAACTAGCTGTTCAGCGGAAAAGGCAGCTAGATAAGTGGTGGATTTTATGCAAAAATATAACTCAGTTTTAAAAGACTTGTAGAGAACAATTAATACAGTAGAGTTATTCACATAAAGACAGAGACACATTTGAAAATGTTTTGCGCGAAAATGATGTTATTGAAAATGATCAGGAAAAACATAGGATTAAACAAAAACTGAAATCTGAAAAGTTTATAAAACTAAAGTAATGAAAACGGATAACCACTACACATTATGTTTGTTTGTAGAAAATCTGTTATTTTTGGTTATTGAAGTCTAACTTTCAGAGAACTGTATTATCCCGCTTCTAGGTCACTTTCCATCCCGCCCTAAAACTGGTTATTTGAGGCGCAGGTAGAGTTAGAAGCGGCATAATACAGATCTCTGCTAACCTCCCACAGCCTATGGCGGACAACATGCCATGCTGCTTACAGAGTGAGCATACTTCAAACTAAAGAGAAATGAAGCAGTGCCCCTGGTAAAAAGACAGGCGAGAGGCCGATAGACAGCAAGTTCGAGAGAAAGGTACCAGCCACCCGTGAACCTACAGGATGAATAGCACGGGCAGTGGAATAAGAGAGAGAGAGAGAGAGAAAGCAAACCGAAGTTGAGCTGAACTACACCAAGGTGCAACCGCACCACAAGCCACATTAAGGGACGGATACACGACAACAGCAACGACAATAAACAAATGAATAATTCCGCCACCCTAGATGGGTCAAACGTCGTAGGCCTCGTGACAAACTCGTGACACACACACACACACACACACACACACACAAACACACACCTAACTATGGCTGTGTGTCTTTTCCGTCCGTCATAGGTCAGTAGAATAGCAGTATTCCGTTGTAAGGATGCCTTCTAGGGTGCAGATGCGCAGGCAGACGCAATCACCGAGAAGGCATTTGAAGAACATGGTATGAATGTACAGGCAGGAAGAGAGAGAGGATTTTTTTCAAGAAACACAGATTTACATTGCCATTAGTTCGTGAAATACGACACAGTAAAAGCAAAAGGGTTTTTTAAAAAATTTAAAAAGGGAAAAATATTGGAAAAAAAAGTGACACAGTACAGTATAAAATGAAGCTGAATAAAACCGATTTAAAGAAAACAAAATTAAATCTAGCCTAATTTCTTCTTCTGTTCTCTTTTCTCTTGGACAAGACCTCTTCCGAGAAACCTTGGGTGTGGGGGTAACTGCTTTTTCTGATTGTTCATGGATCAGAAAATCTTGTTGTACATGTAGGCATGCGTGTACGGGTGGCTGGTTGTAACTTAAGTCGTGCAAAACATGAACAGCGTTCACTCCGATTATGCGTAGAGCAGTTTCTCCCAGCGTTACAGACAACGCCACAAGGGAAATTACCGACACTGCTCAAATCACATTGCTATTGTGTTGATAGTTCCCCACAAAATCTGCTAAGGATTAAAAAAAATCCTAAACTCAGGAACTCTCAAAAACGGGAATGGGGATGTGATAAGGGTGGGAGTGGCTGTACGTGCTTGTTTACAGGCATGCACATAGTGCATAGCATGCTTCGGGTCTATAACTGTGCTGTGACAGAAAAGCGCACAATGACGCTTCTGTCGGTGTTCAGTAGGTTATATCACTAACATGTATCACAAATTCTTTTCGTGAAGGTTAAAAACAAAGGTTCTTTGGGAATTGTGAGAGGCGTACGTTGCGGCAAGAAATCTTCCAAAAACTGCAGCCAGTTTTCTCGGTCTGTGCTAAGCGAGAGATGAGCTTGACGGTGGTGTGAGAGGGCACATCTTCCGTTCAGGTAAGTAACGAGCAACATTATGAATTCACAGTGTGCAGCAGTGGACTATTCCAACGATTCAAGAGAAGCTACGTAGAAATTCGGTTCATCACCCACACAACGCTCCTCTCATGCCTGAGTGTTCCAGTGACAAAAGTGCCCGCACCCAAGTCCACGTCCTTGACTTCAAGGCAGAAGAGTTCTCACAGGGGCGGAACTGGCCTTAGTCCACGCACAATATTTAGGAGAACGGGAAAGGCAAAAACTAGGAAGATGTAAGAGCGGAGAGAGAGAAATGGAACGAAACAATCGAAGAAATATACGTACTTTTAATGAAGGAAGAGCAAGTTACAAAAAGACTGATTATTTCTAGAATCTTAACCTCACTATGTAAAAGAACAATACTGCTGGTAATTACAAAACACGAATGCTGAAACGACGTGTTTGGGGGGAAAAAGGAAAAAATTCAGTTTGAGAAAAGAAACGCAACAAATGTCAGTACGTTCATTTGATCGCGTTAGTGCATCAAAAACATTCATATAACTGCGAACCTTTCGCCACATTTATGCACAGATAAACTTACTAAAAACCAGTGAGCCAGCACATAATAATTTTTTTTCTTCAAAATATTTTTCTATCACTTTTGAAAGCGTAATTTGTATTCAACACAAAACAAGAGCTGCAGTTATGTTTAACAAAATATGTTGTAAACTGTAACATGCAGAGAGAGAGAGAGAGAGAGAGAGAGAGAGAGAGAGAGAGAGGAGAGAGAGAGAGAGAGAGAGAGAGAGAGAGAGAGAGAGAAAAGACAAGACAAGACAAGACAAAATTCTTTATTTACGAGGATAATAGATAAGCACTAACGTGCTTTTTTACATCCAATCCTCGCCCTGAGTAGGGACTACAACACGCAGTGAAATCAATTAATGTAAGAAATCAAAGAAGCAAGCAAAGCGGTCATGTAATCATAGCGGAACATCAAATGAAAATAGAAGACAAATGAAAACAAAACAAAAAAATAAGAATAATAATAAACAAAACAACAACAAAAAATAATAATAACAAAACAAAATAAAATAAAATAAAATGAGAATTACAATAATGAACAAGAAGGAGAGAGCGGGGGTAGGGAGTGAAGTGGGCTGGGGAAACATATGTAAGTGTACTACAACGTACAAGATTGGCATGTATGAACAGAGACAGTGAAGTGAATATGACAAAGTGCGTACATATTTTTGAACACACAAATACACGCACGTTCGCACGCATAGAGAGAGAGAGAGAGAGAGAGAGAGAGAGAGAGAGAGAGAGAGAGAGAAGAGAGAGAGAGAGAGAGAGAGAGAGACACAGAGAGAGAGGAGAGAGAGAGAGAGAGAGAGAGAGAGAGAGAGAGAGAGAGAGAGAGAGAGAGAGAGAGAGAGAGAGAGAAGGAGAGAGAGAGCAAGGCACCACGTGTATTCATTTTTCGCAAGGCATGAAAATACGTAGAAGGTATTAAGCAAAGTGAGATGACATTGGGGGAGGGGGGGGGGGGGGAGGAGAGAAAAAAAAGAGAGAGAGAGAGGATAGAAGGGAGAGGGGGAAGAGCATGAGATGTAATGATTTGAAATGGAACTGTACTAAAACGTACAATAATTAGCCTGTATAAAATCAGACAGTAAAATGAACATGACAAAATATGTACGGAATTCGGAACATACACACGCACGCATGCACAGAGAGAGAGAGCGAGAGAGAGAGAGAGAGAGAGAGAGAGAGAGAGAGAGAGAGAGAGAGAGAGAGAGAGAGAGAGAGAGAATGAGAGAGGCACAGAGAGAGAGAGGGGGGGGGGGAGAGAGAGAGCGGCAGAGAGAGAGAGAGAGAGAGAGAGAGAGAGAGAGAGAGAGAGAGAGAGAGAGAGAGAGAGAGACAACATATAATCATTTTTCATAAGATTATATCCATATGCACACATATATATACCCACACACACATATATGCATATATACACACACACATACATATATATACATACACACACACACACACACACACACACACACACACACACACACACACACACACACACACACACATATATGTCATTGCAACACCAAGCTGCTCTGTAAGTTGCTGGAACGGTGCTCGGTACTTATCCTTGGAATTTATTAGTTTGTTGTATTTTAGTCCCTTGTGGATTCATTCCAAGAACTGGCCCTCAGCACTTGTGTCTTAGAGGGTATCTTTTTTATATTTCTACTTTTCATAAGAAAATGTAGCTTGTTTTGCTCTTTCATGATTTTCTTTTGCTTCTTAGATGGCACCTTTGGTTGGTTTTTTGAAAACTCAACAAACATACTACAGTATGGCACAGCAGCCTTTTCTGGGATTGCATTCTTCTTAAAACTGAAAAGGCAGAGGACTCAAATTACCACTTTCCGCGGTCACTGAGGAGAAACCACCAAGTTTCGATATATCGGTATATGACCAGGAGTTATATGTTAGTGAGCTTCCCCCTATTGGAGGATGTCTCTCCCCCTTTGAGAATATAAGCTTGCTGAAGGCTCATTTTGAGAAGCATTTATTTTATTTTTCCCCATCCACCCACTCAAGCACATGCTGTTAGTTAGGCAGAATCATCTGCCACTGCAGGTATGAATGCGTATCTCCCCTATTTCTTCAATCTAAGACATAAGAGCAAGCTTTGTTTATAATTCAATATTTCTTGCAGTCATTGCAACACCAAGCTGCTCTGTAAGTTGCTGGAACGGTGCTCAGTACTTATCCTTGGAATTTATTAGTTTGTTGTATTTTAGTCCCTTGTGGATTCATTCCAAGAACTGGCCCTCAGCACTTGTGTCTTAGGGGGTATCTTTTTTTTATATTTTCTACTTTTCATAAGAAAATGTAGCTTGTTTTGCTCTTTCATGATTTTCTTTTGCTTCTTAGATGGCACTTTGGTTGGTTTTTTGAAAACTCAACAAACATACTACAGTATTGCACAGCAGCCTTTTCTGGGATTGCATTCTTCTTAAAACTGAAAAGGCAGAGGACTCAAATTACCACTTTCCGCGGTCACTGAGGAGAAACCACCAAGTTTCGAAATATCGGTATATGACCAGGAATTATATGTTAGTGAGCTTCCCTCCCTATTGGAGGATGTCTCTCCCCCTTGGAGAATATAAGCTTGCTGAAGGCTCATTTTGAGAAGCATTTATTTTATTTTTCCCCATCCACCCACTCAAGCACATACTGTTAGTTAGGCAGAATCATCTGCCACTGCAGGTATGAATGCGTGTCTCGCCCTATTTCTTCAATCTAAGACATAAGAGCAAGCTTTGTTTATATTCAATATATATATATATATATATTATATATATATATACATGTATTATACATACATACACGCACACACATACACATACATGCGCACACGTACATAATATATATATATATATATATATATATATATATATATATATATATATACAAACATACTACATACATACACCACACATGGCTCGTCCCAAGATGAGGGAAAAAAAAGGGGGCAGCAGAGGGACATCCGAGTCATGAACCGGGTGTGGCCCAACCCCCAAGAGTGTCAGGAGATAAGGGCCGAAACACTTGCTTGAAGGGGGCTTCTCTTCTGAGGACTCTCTGCTGCCACGCTCTCCACGAGTTTCTTTATTATATATATATATATATATATATATATATATATATATATATATATATATATATATATATCAAAATACTTGATACATGAAAAAATAGAAGAAGAAAAAAAATTAGAAAGACAATTTGGTTAAGTACATGAAAATGGGATGATTTATGGCTTTTGAGATTACTGGTATTACTTATGGTTTTTTATTTTTATTTTTATTTTATTTTTTTTAAATTACTTTTTACCGCAGAAGATGGGTAAGGAAGTGTTTTTGAAAGTTGTGGTACAATGGATTTGTTTGATGTATTCTGGAGGAGTTCCACAAAGAGGTTCCCGAGTACGTTGGACTTGATTTAAATAGGTCAATTCTGGGGATTGGGATATGGAGTTTGTGGGAGTTCTCGACGAGACTTTTGAGAATCGTCTCATTAAAGCTGTTGAGCATTTCCCGGTCAGAATCTTGTGCATCATTAGCCTTTGTTGTATTTGAGTCCTGGCTGAATGGAAGAATTGTGAAGATGTTTATAATCAGAGCTTTCGAGGCTAGTTTTCTTCAGAAGGATTAGTTTGAGCGCTCGTTTATGTAGGTGAACAATGGTTTTAGTGTGTTTTGCACTTGCAGATCCCATATAGTCGATGCATAATCAACATGAGACTGAATATGGCATGGGAAAAAAGTTTTCGTGAATGAAGGTCAAGAAAGTGTTTGATTTTGGTGAGCTGATAGACTTTCTGGGAGAGCTTTTTGCATAGTAACGTTATGTGGGGATTCCAGCTGAGACTATTGTCAATTATTAGTCCTAATACTTTATGATGAGTGACTTGTTCCACAAGTACATTATTGAGGTGTATAGGAGGGAAATCATTAGTGAGCTTTTGTCTTTTTGCTAGTTGTAATGTACATGAGTTTTGTTTTTTGAGGGTGAAGTGACATATGATGTAGTTCGGTCCATTTTACAAGGTCGTTGGTATTCTCTTGCAAATGTTTTGAAGGACTGGAATGATCATTATGGCTGGTGGGAATTGTGGTGTCATCTGCAAAGAGGTCGCATGTAGAGCTCACATGTAGGGGTAGGTCATTAATGTAGATTGAGAAGAGTAGCGGGCCTAAATGGAGCTTGTGGAACGCCTACTTAAGAGTTGTTATAGAAGAGACAGCCGTCCCCGATAAGACGCATTGTTGTCGTTTTGTGATGTATGATTTTAGAAGGATAAGGGCGGATTTTGAAAGACCGTATATCTCCAGTTTTCGAATAAGGAGATTGTTGGTCAATGACATCGAATGCTTTTTTAAATCAACGATTAAGACACCACAATATCTGTTGTTATTAATATTATTAAGCCACACATCTACAAGATTGATTAATGCAGAATGGCAGGAATGTTTCTGTCTGAAACAGACTGTCCGGGATAGAGCAAATCGTACTTGTTGAGTGATGAAGGATGTGTTATTTAAATGCTTTTCTAGAGGTTTGGAAAGGATAGATAAGATTGATATTGGTCTGTAGTTTGAAGGATCAGTATTATCACCAGATTTATGAATGGCTTTTTGAAACGCATTAGGAAAATAACTTTTATCTATGCACAGATTAAAGATATACGTTAACGTGTCAGTTATAACTGGAGCCGAGAGTTTCAGAATTTTGCCATCTATGCCATCTAGTCCACGTGTTCTGACTGTTTGAGATAAAGTAGGTACTGATAACCTCGTGCCAGTTATGAGTGGAATGTGTAGTTCAGGACGTGATTTTTTGTCGTGACAAAATTGATGGAGTTCTTTAAGTTCATTAGAGCTTGAATGATCAGTTGTAACAACGTATCTGGAATGTAGAGAAGTGAGTGTTAAGTTGTTCAGCAGAAATACCTTTGATAACAGTTGATTTTGGAGAAGAACTGTTGTTGTTAAGTGGTTTATTGCTTGCCAAACAGTTTTGGATTTTGTTTTGGAAGTTAATAACTCGCGATAGTATTTAGTTTTTTCCCTGCGCTTCTGAGAGTTTATTGCATTTCTTAGTGATCTTGATTTCTTCTTCATAGCATGTTCTTTCAAAAGGTCTCTAAGGTAGCATGCTCCTGTAATTCATTCGTGTACCACGGTGGTTTGGGAATATGCTTTACTCTGATTGTTTTTAACGGAGCATGTCTGTTATAGACTTCTGTTAAAATTTCGATCCAAAGTCAATCGCTGAATCTGGATCAGCAATATTGTATACTGTATTAAGTTTTGAGTTCATTAAATCAAGCAAAAAGTTTTGTTCGTTAAATTTGAGAAGCAACGATAGGTTTGGTTTTGTGGCCTGGTTTTGGGATTTCACTCCATGTTTAGACCATGTAACACACACTGGGTAATGATCACTGAAGAGAAGACTGGTACACAAGTTCTAGTATGTTATTTTCATTTGAGACATAGATATGGTCAATGATTGTCTTTGAAGTTGGTGTTACTCTGGTGGGTGTTTTGATAATCTGATGTAAATTCAACACACTTATCGTTTGGCTCCATTGGCTGTTTGATTCAAAAGATCTACATTGAAGTCACCGAGTAAAACAATCTCTTTACATTCTAAGGAAACTGCGTCATCATAGTAACAAATTTATCAGTCACAGCTGATTCTTTCTGCTGGGTTCGATAGCAAAACCCGATTATAATGGATCGTGATTTGTCCAGTGTGATTTGTATCCACACTGCTTCTACGTCATGCTGTTCTAGGTGGGAAAGTCTCTTGAAGTTGAGAGATTCACTGACATACACTAGAAGACTGTCTCTTTGTCTTTAGTAGGGTCTTTTCGAACGATATTATACCTGGGACTGCTACATCTTTATCACTAATGTAGGTATTTAGTCTTGATTCGGAGAGACCCAGAATCATGGAATGGCTTTTGGTGGTTCGATATCAGGGTCGAGATATCAGAGATCTTACTGACTGCACTATTGATATTTAAATGGCAAATTCTCAGTCCATCTCTCGATGGCATGAGTTCTGGTTTGTGGTCATTTTATATCCTGAGTGCACAAGTAAAAGGAAGAACAAAAGAAAGGGGAAGAAAGGACACGTACAAAAAAGTAAATAAATAATGAAAACAACAAACAACAACAAAAACAGCAACAATAACAACAACAACAACAAACAAGAAAAATCAATCAAACAAACTGGTAGATTAGGTACCACAGCAGTGGTTCGGAAATAGGTGACTGAGAATGCACTTACAATTTAATGTGCACTCAACTAATTGCTGTCTGGGAGGAGAGAGAGAGAGAGGGGAGAGAGAGAGAGAGAGGAGAGAGAGAGAGAGAGAGATTGAAAGAGAGAGAGAGAGAGAGAGAGAGAGAGAGAGAGAGAGAGAGAGGAGAGAGAGAGAGAGAGAGAGAGGGAGGGGTGGGGATCGTACCAGAGACACTGACCTGAACATTGGAAACTTAACAATGAAATACATTGCAAAAATATCAAACTGCCACTAAGCTACAGTGTAGGAGTCGATAAAACATTGAGGAGAGGAGAGAGAGAGAGAGAGAGGTGAGAGGAGAGAGAGAGAGAGAGAGAGAGAGATTTTATTTCTCTGAGCATAGCATCTTTGTTGCACTCTTCACGAATGTTGTTTTACGATTAGTTACGAAAACAAAACAAACAAATGAATCAGCCACAATGGTTATGAGTGAAAGACTTCGGCATTAACGAGACAGGCAAGTGAAGAAACAAACTGACGAACGAATCAAACAGAAAAGAGGCAAGCAGGACAGGTTAACCAATAAACCATCGAAGAAAGCTATGGCATAGTCACTGAACCATCAGCTAGGCAGCCAACCGACCAGACAATACATGTGATATACTTTGTTAGGAAGAAAGAGGAGAGCACTATAATTTTTGTTTGTTTTTTGCTTACATTGATGTATTGCTGGAAGAAAAGTATCTAAAATGTTTATAGAAATAGAAATACTTTGTGTCGTGTATTTTGGGCACGTTCACGTGTACGTAAGCTTGTGGTATTCGCTCATGCGAACACACACACACACACACACACAGCACGCACGCACGCACGCACGCACGCAACGCATGCACGCACGCACGCACGCACACACACACACACACACACACACACACACACACACACACCACACACAACATTCATAATACATTGCAGGAAATCAAAGAATGTATTATGAATTTGAATAAAATAAATCAGTGGGCCTAGACGGCCTTTCTAATGAAATGTTAAGTCATCTTCCACAAAATATGATATATTTTTTGCATTCATTTTTTCAAAAATGTTGGACAGATGGTAACATGCCTCAAATTTGGAAGCATTCTATTATTGTTCCAATTCACAAGAAGGGGAAACAACTCAGAGATATACATAGTTATCGACCTATTGCATTAACATCAAATACATGTAAATTGATGGAAAAGATTGCTTTAAAAAGACTTGTTCATCATTGTAATAAACATACAATCATACCAATCAACCAAGCTGCATTTCAGACAGGCAGATCTCAAATGGAACATTTGGTCAGACTCACAACGCATGTAAAGCATCAGTTTGCACGTCGTAAAAACGTACTTGCAACGTTTTTTGATATACGAAAAGCCAATGAACAAGTATGGCACAAGCGGCTTTTGTTTAAATTAAAGAATATTGGTATTAATGGAAACATGTACAATATATTCAATGTTTTCTTCATCGTAGGCATATTCAAACCAGAGTAGGAAATACCTATTCTAACCCAAGACCTTTACAAATGGGCTTACCCCAAGGATCGGTAATTTCTCCAATTTTGTTTAATATTTTGATTTCTGATCTAACCAAAGGTCTTTCTAAAGATACAGAGTTAGCTCAATTTGCTGACGTATTATGTATATGGGTAAAGTAACGATGAAAGAAATACTCCGTTTAAGATCACTGAATTATATTAAAATTAAATACCAACACGAACTAAATAAAATCAGTACATTTTTACACGAAAACGGACTATCTCTTTCACCTGAAAAAACGATTTGATAGCTTTTTAATTCTGGAATGATCCAGATAAGCTTCCAGTTTTCACCTTAGACGACACTATTTTAAATTCTATAGGTGTAATCCTAAGTAGTAAACTACATGGAATACTCACATTGACCATATTTTAAATAAAGCAAGAAAGAGTCTGAATTCCTTAAAATTGTCAGTAAACAATCTTGGGGGCAAGACACTAAAAGTTTAACTGTTTTAGCAACTGCCCTTGTTACGCTCAAGACTTACATATGCTCAGGAAGTATTTTTTAATGCACCTAAACATCTTTTAAATAAAACTTCAGAGCACTGATTGCAAAGCTTCAAAATTGCCTTAGGGGTTCCACACACACGTCAAACTTAGGGACATACAACGAAGTGGGACTTCTACTCTATCTGAAATTAGAAAGGCTTCTACTTTAAAATCATCTTAAAAAGTTTCTCACAAAGAATTTTTGCTCAGAAGAGTATGTTTAGATTCGAAAAGGATTTGGAAACGTGCACAATATATACAATCCACAAAGTCTATTTATTCATTTTCCTCAGATCTTCTAAAGATACAAAATAGATAAAAAATAACATCACCGGAAAACCTACGTTTTCACCCATTCAAAATGGGTACATCAAAAGCTTCCTTGACATTGACTACAATAATTAACAAAAAGGATTCTCCAACATTTTGAGAAATTTGTCTACACCCACTTAGAAAATAAGTACAACCATCACTTAAAAATATTCACAGATGGCTCAGTATTGGATGATAATAGCACAGGAGCAGCTTTCATAATTCTAGCTTAAAAAAGAAAAGTTATTTTCTTGGTAAAAATCTGTCTATATATAGCGCAGAATTACTTGCTATACTCAAATCATTGGATTTCATTTTGAATTCCCCATAAATAACAGTCAAATCGTAATATGCGCTGATTCAAAAGCGGCATTGAATGGTATTAAGTCTTCTAATTCATATGTACGATTAGACATGATAACTGAAATTAATCATATAGTACACCTTCTTCCCAAAAGGCATTAATATTACTTTTTGGTTGGGTGCCTTCTCATTGTGGTATATCGGCAAATGAACAAGTAGACAAAGTTGCAAAAAAGGCAGCTCAAAACCTTAGCGGCACAGTAACAATAAATGTTCGCTTAGATCTGGCAGAATGTTTTCTATCATAAATAAAACATCTCATGATAATGCAACACAAAACACTGAGGAACTCGGACATATATTATTATTAAAAAATTGCATCAACTGTAATGACAAAAACAATGGGATAACATCATACAAAAGATTTATTTCCTCATCAGGGAGATTGAAAGTCTAATCCATAGGCTTCGTTTAAACTCGTTTAAAACAAAATATTGCAAAGATATTAAATGTATGTGTGGGGATTCTATAAATGTCAATCATTTACTGATTCATTGTCCCAAAACAAAAGAGCTGTTTAATAATCAGGTATTGAGGGTTTTGCTGATGGATCGACTCCTTTATCACTATCTAGTATATTAAACAATTTTGCTACTCTGAATCTATTTCTAAATGTTTATTAGGCTGTTCACTTAATATTTATCTTTATGCATTTGTGATTGATTACAGTTAAAATTTAGTTTAGTTAAACGTTCTGATGAATAGGTTGGGGTGGAGGGTTATGATTACATGTCTTACGTACTACTTTAAAACTTACACTCCTAAAAAAAATGCATCTCTTTCATTCTTTACATCAAGCTCACTTACACTATAATATTGTCTGAATCACTTCTAGTGGAAGGACGTTAAACTGAAGAACAACAATACACACACACACACACACACACACACACACACACACACACACACACACACACACACACACACACACACCACACACACACACACCACACACACACACACACACACACACACACACACACTCACAGTACGCGGGAATGTGAACGGACACATACAGACTCATATTTACACCATGTGTGTGTGTGTGTGTGTGTGTGTGTGTGTGTGTGTGTGTGTGTGTGTGTGGTGTGTGTGTGTGTGTGTGTGTGTGTGTGTGTGTGTGTGTGTGTGTGTGCGCGCGCGCGCGCGTGCGTGTACCTACGTACATGCACTCACAGATTCTATTTCAAACTCACTAGACTTCTCTCTTGTTATTCTCCGATCCACCTTCAACACCCTCATCCTCCCTTTGAGACAGATTCCTACAAAACAACCCCATCTTGACGGACTACCCCGAACCCTCGGCACCAAAGATCACACCACCCTCCGCTCAACCCATCTGCTATCGTACGGCGGTTCCGCCGACCCGCCCTCTCTGGACTCTTTGATTGCCCCCCCCCCCCCCCCCCCCCCCCCCCCCACACCCCCCCCTGTCTCCCCCCCCCCTCCTCTCGGGACCAACACAGGTTCTAGAAGTCCGTGACCGGACTTGAGCTGGCGATGGTCATCTGACCCACACGCGTGCTTCCTGCAGATATATGCTGTCTTTTTCTTTTCTGTATTTAATGCTATGATGTGGTAAAATTAGCCTTGTCCCCTTAGCAGGGCATTCATGAGTCATTAGGTGTATTTAAGACCATCTGACTGCGTCATTGGCTGTGTAAGTTTGGAGTCCCCCCCCACCCCCTTAATTCGATGATTAATTAACTTTTTTTGTCCACATAACAGGGCATTCACGAGTCGTTAGGCGTATTTAATACCCTCTGACTGCGCCATTGGACGTGTTAGCTGTGGAGTTTTTTCCCTTCTTAACTTGAAAATCATATCAACTGTTTTGATCCACGTAATAAGGCATTCGCGAGCCATTAGGCGTATTTAATACCATCTGACTGCACCATTGGCCTTGTTAGCTGCGGATTATTTTTCCTCTTCTTAACTTGATGATTTTACATCAATTATTTCAATCCACGTAATCAGGCATTCACGAATCACTGGCGTGTCTGACACCATCTGACTGGGCCATTGGCCCTGTCAGCTGTATAGTGCCCCCCCCCCCCCCCCCCCCCTTTTTGTTTTTTTTTAATCGATGATGATATCAACATTTTTTTAGTCCACCAAATAGAGGGCGTTTTAATACCATCTGACTGCGCCATTGGCCCTGCCAGCTGTGAAGTTTTTCTCCCTTCATTCCATGATCATATTATCTTGTTTTCAAATCCACGCAACAAGCATTCAAGAGTCATTAGGCGTTTTTAAAACCATCTGACTGCGCCATTGGCCTTGTTAGCTGGGGGGGATCCCCCCCCCCCTCCCCACCCCCCCTTTTCGATGAGCTTTAACTTTTTTTTAGCCCAGAAAAACTGACACCACGAGTCATTGGCGTATTTAATACCATCTGACTGCGCCAGGGATCCTTTAGAGTGGAGTCGAAAGAGGGGGGGGGGGGGGGGGGGCCCTTCAGGAGGGAAGGAGCTTGGAACCACCGTTTGAGGCTGGGACTGATCCGGTGTTGAGGTTTCGGACGGTTAGTTTGAATATGGCTAATGACTCGTGAACGCCCCGTTATGGAAGGTATGTTACCATTACCATTGAAGAAAGAAAGCATGTAACTCTTGGAAGCACACGTTTGGGTCAGATGACCATCATCAGCTCAGTCGGGTCACAGAGTTCTAGAACCTTGGAGAGCTGGTACCCTGTGTTGGTCCCGAGAGGAAGAGGGAGCCAAAGAGCCAGAGAGGGCTTGTCGGTAGAACCGCCGTTTGATGGCGGGTGGGGTTGGGAGGAAGGATTGATCTTTGGTGCTGAGGGTTCGGGCGAACGTCAACCAAGGGGGATTGGATTGTTGAAACTTGTCTCAAAGGGCAGAAGTCGGGTTTAAAAATGGATCGTGAGAATAAATGAGGAAAGTGCCGTGACGGGGCTGACATAGAAGAATATCTCTCTCTCTCTTTTCTCTCTCTCTCTCTCTCTCTCTCTCTCTCTCTCTCTGTAGGTCGGTCTATCCTTTTCTCTTTCTGTCTCATCCCTCCCCTTTCTCTCTGACTGGTTGAGTCAGTCAGTCAACCTCTCGTTCTCTCTCTCTCTCTCTCTCTCTCTCTCTCTCTCTCTCTCTCTCTCTTTTTGTCTGTGTGCGTACATGCGTGCGCGCGCGCGCATCTGTGTGTGTGTGTGTGTGTGTGTGTGTGTGTGTGTGTGTGTGTGTGTGTGTGTGTGCAAGTGTGTGTGCGTGCGTGTACGGATGTACACTACCCTCTGCCCCATCCCTCCTCATTCTTTGCCATCCGAATTTGAAGCAAAGAAAAAAAAAAAGAAAAAAAAAAGAAAAAGAAAAACGTCACATTCCCACCACTTTCTACACGCCTCCGCCACCTTCCAAACGCCTGGAAACTGCCCACCACCGCCAATTCCTCCCTCCCGTCTCCCTTCTACTCTCAGACTTTTTTTATTTATTTTTTATTTTTTGGTGGTATTTATCTTCAGCATGGCCTCCTGCACTTGCAGATGGAACCACACTTTAGCACAGAATTGCACTGACTACAAATTATATGCAACAGCCAGTGCACTTTCAGTGAAACAAACAAACGAACAATTGAATACAGAGTAACTGATCAGAATGATGGTTATCTATATACAGCCGTTACACTGTGGTCTTGTGTTTGCTGAAAATGGTTGAGGGTGTGATTCCATCAGTCTGCGCCATTTTCGTGTTACTGGGCGTTGCTGGATGAGAAGGCCTTTTTGAAGAGGAAATATGGAAACCAATAAAATGAGTGAAAATAAACTGGGATGGTAAAGGTTTTCTGTGGACTGCGATGGTGTACCACGTAAGTAGTAGGGTAAGGGACGTTTCACCCCTTTTTTGGGGATCTCGGGCGGGATCTCCCCGGTGTTGCGCAACGCGGCAGGTGACGGCAGGTGGCGTCGGGGTCACGTGGTTTTGTTTTTGTTTTTATGTTCTTGTCACGGTGAGTCACGCTCGATAAAAAAAAGTTTTTCTTGTTTGCTGACGTAATGGGGTTAAAAATAGATGGGGGGTGTGTCGTGTTGCTACGCGCGCGCGGCGCGCGCGCGTGTGTGCGGATCGATGTGGTTTTGTTTTTGTTTTAAATAAATGTTTTTTTCGTTGCCGCGTGGTACGTAGACGTGTTAGAGAACGGCGGTGATGACAGTGATGACGACACATTTTTTTTTTTCTCGGAACACCGTTTGCGCTACCACTCACCTTTCTGACGATACTGATGAGCGTTGAAGATGACTGATGATGAGCATTGTTCCGTCAAGGTCCCGTTGACTGTACCTATCCTCGGTGTTGATAGGCAGCCAAGTAGTATATCAAACAGGAGGTCATTAAAGATGAACGACGCTCTCTGATCGATACACCATTTGGGGTTTGCCATTTATTTCTGAGAGTGGTCGAAACAGATCACAGACACAAACTAGACGGACAAACAAACAAACAGACAGACACACAGACAGAAAAGCACACACATAGAGGGTGGTGGCGACGGTGGCAGGGATGGCGGTGTGTTGGTCGTGGTGGTGAAGGTGGTGTGGTGATGGCGGCGGTGTTGGTCGTAGTGGTGAAGGTGGTGGTGGCGATG
Source organism: Conus ventricosus (assembly GCA_018398815.1). Lineage (NCBI taxonomy): Eukaryota > Metazoa > Mollusca > Gastropoda > Neogastropoda > Conidae > Conus > Conus ventricosus. The sequence goes on from JAFLJL010002101.1 coordinate 74,292, forward strand.
GCGGTGGTGATGGCGATGGCGGTGGTGTTGG
>JAFLJL010002102.1:0-15000 GCA_018398815.1 Conus ventricosus
AAAAAATTGTAAAAGATGATACTGTTTTTAAAAAAACATTTAATTCCAAATGTGCCTACAGCGCCGCCAAGAGAAGAGATAGCAGCAATTCTGCTGTTATAGAAACCCCTGAAGTAAAAACCTTCAGATTAACCAACATTACACAAAGCAACAAAAACTAGAGCAGGACCTTTCAAAATACAGCAAAACCAACGAAGGTATTCTGCGCCTTTAATGCTGTACATATGTTAATACTGGAGCATCGACTATAATGCTCTATCGCAGGAACAGTGTAGGCCTCTTAGCAACGGGCATAGGCGCACCCGCACTTTACCTCTAGGCGGTTTGTCTTTAGCCTTGGCCTGTGTTCATTAGTGTAGGTGCTGCAGCAAAAAAATTAAAAACTAAACTCCAAAAGCACACAGCTATGGTTCAACTAATAACGGCTAACTTAGTTCGTTTAAACTGATAATAAATAAAGCACTAGCTGACTCAAACATCACGGATGAAGAATTTAATCGTTTACAGGCCGATTTTGATGACTACAAAAGACAAAAGTTTGATCTTCAAAGAAAGGCGGGGACAAGTTTTTCTCAACAGCCAGACGCCGAGCAGATAAAAAAGGAATGCTTAAAAAAAGTAAACGAAACATTAAACTCTGTTCTAAACAGCTTACATTAACAACACCAAAAGGTGTTTATACTTTAGTTTATGAGTCTAAGCGCAAAAAGACCGTCGATATTGATTCTGATTAAGTATTTTTTTTTTAATTTAAATAAATATTTTGGCTTAGAAAGAAAGACAGTATGGCTAAGATATATGAAGGACAAGACGAATTGTTTGAAAGGAATGCTCGAGAGAGAGCGTTTTATCAAGAGCACTGAATGATATTGATTTAGAAGTTATTGACCCAACAAACGTACAGGCAAGCGTTGTACATGCAATTTCTCAAGTTCCAAGTAAACTAACAATAGACCCGCCAGTTAAAGTAATGTTAGCTGTTTTAATCGACTATGTAACAATAAATGAAGAAAATCTAGAAGTCTGGGTCTCAACTAAACAACAGACTATTCTTTCCTCTAATGACTTAACACCGGTTGGGCAGACGAACTGCTTACACAGTTTGACGCTGCCGCTGAAGAAGCTAAAATGAGAGGCTCTGGTTGGTCAGAGGGCGAAGTCCTAGAGATTAGATTAAAACAGGCTAAGTATGCACCGATTGTAGGCAAGGCTTACATTCCGCTACCTCGGGAGTTGGTTTTAAAGAGAGCAGTTTTAAACATAAAAAATTCAGACAACAAATGTTTCATGTGGTGTATTCTTGCAAGGCTGCATCATGTCCGCGAACACGCAGAGAGAGTGACTAACTATCGGCAATACACCAAAGATCTTAACTTCAATGGAATATCCTTTCCTGTTAGTGTAGACCAAATTGATCAGTTTGAAGAACAAAACAAACCAATAACTGTTAATGTATACACATGGATGAGGAAACAAATTTGGTGCCAATTAAAGTGTCCAAGAACAGTCCAACAATAGGCGAACCAGCCAAAAGTCATGTGGACTTACTCCTAATGTTTTCGCCAGCAGGGCTGCCCCATTACACATTGATACGCACAATGAGCAGATTATTAGCGCATACTTCAAAACATGAACATAAACAAGAATTCTGTAGAAAATGTTTAACAAGAATTCCAACCGCTCAAGCCGCGCTTGAACATATAAAACATTGTAAAAGTTCTGTAGACTGTAAGACAGAACTAACTACGCCCCCGCCAGGATCTAAAGTTAGTTTTAAGAACTGGAAACGGCTGCAACATTCTCCATATGTTGTTTACGCAGACTTCGAGTCGCTTATTGTACCTTATGAAGGGCCGGCGCCACAAAAACTTCGAAAAACAGTCTTAATGAGTAATCATCAGATCTGTTCATTTGCTTTCATTATTGTCAGGTCGGATGGCGTTCATTCAAAGCCAGAATTATATAGAGGACCAAATGCTGCTAGAAGATTTCTACAGCGCATGCAGCAAGTGCGCAATGATTGTTCTAATAATCTGAATTTATCTGAAATCATGATGACGTCTGAAGACCAACAACAGTATGCCTCAGCCACTCACTGTTGGATTTGTGGTTTAGGCCTCTCATCAGGCGCAGCGAATCCAACAGTAAGAGACCATGATCACATTAGCGGAAAGTTCAGAGGAGCGGCCCCATAACAAATGCAATCTTCAACTAAAGTTTGAACCAAAGACATGGAAGCTGCCTGTATTCTTTCACAACTTGCGAGGTTACGACTCTCATTTTAAATATTGCAACAGTAACCAACCCCTTTCAGGGTAGCATGCATTGCACAGCCCATCAGAAAAGTACATGTGCTTTAATCTAAATTAACATGTCTTTTTATGACTCAAATGCAACACATGATGGGCTCATTAGAGGCACGGGCTATGTCCTTAAAGTCCTGCCCAATAACGGAAAAATATTTGACCCACTCCGTTAGAAAGGGCGTTTATCCTTATGAGTACATGAACATTGGGAAAGGTTTGACGAAGATACACTTCCGCCTAAAGGCGCGTTCTTTCTAGTCTTAGAGGAAAGGACATCGGGCGACTCCGATTCCCAGAAATGCTCAAGATGCTTGGCAAAAGTTAGATTGTAAAACGATGGGAGACATCATGACCCCTATTTAATGGCAGATGTAAGTTTGTTGGGGGGAAATATTTTTGAAAATTATAGAAAGACCTGCATGAAACATTACAGTTTGGTTTCCTGCCATTATATTTCTGCGCCCGGATGAGCTGGGATTCTTTCTAAAGTTTACTGGATACAGATTGATTTATTGTCAGATTTCCAATGATACAGATGATTGAAAACGGATTGCGTGGAGGAATTAGTATGGCGTCGCATCATTACTGTAAAGCAAACAACAAATACTTGGGCGACTATGATCCGAGTAAAAGGTCTAACTATCCCCATGTATTAGATGCAAACAATCTGAAGGGTTTGGGCAATGGCGCAATCGCTTCCATTACGCAATTTTTAAAATGTACACAGGCGGCAATCCAAATAATATTCAAAAGGCATTAAAGTGGTTGGCATTTTAAAACGCCTGATCAACAGCGTGGTTTCATTCTAAAGTTGACTTAAAATATCCTCATGAACTCCATGACCTCATAATGACTACCCATTAGCAGCAGAAAGTCAAAAGATGGATCCAAGAGAACCACCAAAAACTTGTGCCTAATCTTCGAGGAAAAAAAAAAATTATGTCGCCCATTACAGACTTCTACAATTTTATTTAAGACATGGTTTAAAAGTTAAGACAGTTCATCGTAAAAATTGCTTTTGATCAAGAACAGTTCATGAAACCATAAATCATGAAGAACACTGATCTCAGAACTAAATCCACAGATGCTTCAAAAAAAGACTTTTTCAAGTTGATGAAACAGCTGTTTTGGAAAGACTATGGAAAAATCCGCACAAGCGCAAAGATTTAGATTGGTCACCAGAGAGAACGAAGCAATTAAGCTAACTTCAAAACCTAATTATCAGGATTTTAGAAGATTCATGATCAGCTTTTTGGCATAATAAATAAAAAAAAAGAAAGTCAAATTAGACAAACCTGTATTTTATGGGTTTACTGTTTTAGAATTATCAAAGCTTTTGATGTTAGAGTTTCTTTATGACTACTTTAAGCCCTCGTATCCTGATCCAGAGTACTTTACACAGATACAGACAGTTTTGTTATAGATATCCCTACTGACGACATCTATAAAGACATGGAAACCCGAAGTGGCTAAAGGACAGGGGGGATGGTATGATACATCGATTACCCAAAGATTCGCCTTTGCATTCAATTTACTAACAAAAAGGTTTTAGGGAAAGATGAAGGATGAATTATCTGGAAAGGTGATCAAGGAGTTTGTTGGTTTTAAGGTCCAAAAATGTACAGTATTTTTGAGGCCAGGAGAAAATCATTAAGAAAGCAAAGGGAATATCTCGCAGCGTTGTGCAGTCAAACATATCACAGACAACTACAAAGAAGCATTGTTTGGCAATAAAACTTTTCATCATGACAACGTAAAACGCGATCAATTTTTACATGAATCAACACAACAGTTGTAACAAAGAAGTCATTAGATAGAACAAACACAAAACGGGTGTTTGTTAATCCGGAGTTTTTCATATGCAATCGGGCACTGGAGGACCGCATAAACAGGGGGGTTTATATTTTTCATCAACTTTTATTATAAGATCAATCATAGCTTCATCCAATTCATTTAAATCTTTTTTTCATGTTTGCTTGACGAGTTCGAATTTTTTTTATTATTTCAAGATATTCTTTTTTTCCCCAATTTTGGGGGTTTGAGTTGTAGGTGATCGGATGATTTACATGCATTGATTAATCCCCGAAATGTTCCTTAATAGCATTAAAACGCATGAAATGATTCCCGTATCATTTTCAAGGTCTCTTCCTTTACCATTCTTGTTTTTGTTCTGCGCTTCCTTCTGGCCTTCCATTTTAAACCAAAATATGTTTACGTAAATTAATTAAAGCGGAACTGTGTCTGGCAGAATTATCGCAGTTCTTCTTTTACAAAAGATCTTTGAGGAGCTGGTTGTTTTGTTGTGTCAGTTTTTTCGTAAATAATACACGGCGGGTTCTCTTTACAATTCTTTTTATTTCTTATGGATCAACACTCCAAACTGGATCTGTTGCCCTGATGCGAGTGTCCCCTTCTGCTCTTCCCCCGGTAAATAAAGGTACCTTACTTTCAATCCAAACGGTAATAGTTTGCCGGATGAAGACTCTCCTTCAGCAACATTTATTGTTTTTTTTTTGATTGCTTGTACTGGTTTTAGCCCTTTAAATTCTTCATTATTCATTGCGCGCAAAACTGAGGGCAATCTTCTAACCCATTCTGTGTGCGAGAATTGTCAATCAGCTCTCTGTGATACTGGTAAAGGGGAAAGTCTTTCAGCTAACTGTTTGTTAAAGTTTTCAACTAAAGCCTGTGACTTGAACTCCCGGATGCCTTTTTTTAATGGTAATCTTGTTTAACAAAAATTTGATTCACTTGCCCTTTAAATTCTTTTCCTCATCGACTTGAATCATGCGAGGAAATTTAAAAGGGCCTCGTTGGATATCGTTGTATAGCAACAGCACAGCAGAAGCACCTTTGTTTAAAGGTTTCCACTTTTATTTTGAAGCTAGCAATGACGTGAGTGCGTATTTTTAAATCTTTTTCGTCTAACCTATCGAGGGAAAATGAAGACCCCATTTGATGGGGTGTTTGGGTTGTGTTCACAAAGTGCGGCCTCTGTTTTTGTTGGGGCAGGTAAATAAATTTCCCAAAATTTGCTTGTTTAGATCCCCATTTTTGCGTTGTTCACTGCCCCTGTGCTTGGTTAGCTTTTTAATTGCTGTGAGGGCCCTTCCAATATCCTTTGGTGAATAATAGATTTTGTTCATTTTTTATTCACCCAATTTATTGAAACAAAATACCAAGGTCATCCCAACGACAAAAACCCGTTTTTGCATCTTTTGTTTTCTGAGGTTTGAAAAAGCCCCGAATTTTGGCGGGGCAATGCTGGACCTTTTCCCGGGGAAATGATAAATGTTTTTTTGCTTGATCAAATTTTTTAAATTGAAATGCTCCCCCCTTTTTTTTTCAGTGGTTATTAAATAAAATCAACTGCCAATCTCTGCTTTTCTAGGCTTTTGTGCAGTGCTATTCCCCCATAGCTTTGTTATGTCTTTTTCTCTCGCCGCATCCCGCATTTACAAATCAAAATTATTTCCCGCTAAAAGCAAGCGCATTCCCCCCACAGCGCCCCCCTATCATTATTGCGAGTGAACCCCATTTTTTATAAATGATTTTTTTCTTAAAATTATATTGTCTGGAATTATTCCTTGTTGACAAAAATTTTTCGTACAACAAAGCTGCAATGAAGCATCGCTTTGCTGAATCCTAAAGTCTAGTTTGCAAGTCTGGGGTTTAAATTTTTTAACGGGCTTTTACCAAGCATTGATTCCTACTTTTAGTCCTCCAATAACAGCAGAATGGTTACAAGGTTGGTAACATTTTTTTTTCGGTGCCTTTTTAAAAAGAAAAAAAATTTAATTAATAAAAAAAAAGAACAGCGATGATCTACTACAGCTAAACCCCGGCGCCTAAAACCCTTCCTGAACTTTTGAAGACCAAGTTATGACCCCGCTTTATGCCCAAAAAAGGAAGGCGTATTCTTAAGCGTGTGGAAAACAAAAATTCCTCGGAAAATGAATTCAGCATTTAACAGATTCAACAGATGACGCCGCAAGACATTTTAAAGATAAACAGGTTTGAAGCGCAGCGGGGTCAGAAAGGTGAAAAAGGGGGGGCAAAAAGGTTCTTAGTTTTTACACTAAAATCTAGATTTTCTCCCATTGATCTGAACAAGATCTTACGTATATTTAACGCAAGATCCTTTTAACAAAGTCATTAGAGTCCTGGGTGTGTCTATACTACAGATTGGAAAATTGTTATCGCCATTAATCATGGGGTTTAAAAACTTTTAATCAAATTTTGATTTTGTTTCCCTTCAAAATGAGCGAGCGGGAAAAACACAGAACCAGGAAACATTGATCAGGTGGGGAAAGTAAACCCAAACCCGAAAAACAGCAGAAAACACTGAATCAGGGGGGGACCCGTGAAAAGCATCCTCATCCGGGGGTTTAAAGCGGAAAAAAATTACAGAGTGGAACAAAAAAAAAAAAATTAATTTGCAAAATTTAAAACTCTCGAAAACTAACACCGCCACGCCAAACAAGTTGATTCAATCCAGCTATAAAAACTCCTGTATACGGGGCCCCAAATCTCAGGGAATTTTAACTTAAAACGTTCCTTTTTTGGCGCCATTGCGCTTTTGGGGGGCATTTATTAGGGTTTAAAAAATATATAACCGAGGCAACAAAAAAAGGGCAATAAAAAAAAATCTGAACCATTAAATACAGAAAGGACACTGCCCCAAAACCCCAATAAAAAGATCATTTTGACCATTTATAAGGGAATAATTTTTTAAATTTTTTTAAAAAAAAGATCATGCTTTTATAAAATGAGAAGCAATAATAAGACCTGGGCTATAAAAGCATTTCCATAACCCAATTGTAATAAATGGGTGCTTCGGGAAAGACCTTCCTTAAGATCTATGCAAGCCCTGAGCAAAACATCCCAACATGAGGGGGTTTTTTTGGGGCGTGGTGTACATATTGCATCACTATTTAAGATAAAACATAGTTTGTATTTTTTTGATAATTAAAGAAACTTGAATACAAAAGGGATGACTTATTAGACTTGAGGTGATTAATCAAAACTTAGAAGTTACTTGATCAAAAAACTTTTTGGGAACTTGAAGTAATTTAAATTAAAAACAAAATTAAGAATTTGGGGGTGACAAATTAAAAATTTAATTTAAGAACGGGGGGGCGACTTGGGGGTAGGAGGTGTGTGGTGTACACAGGGGGTGGGGGGGAGGACTTTGGCCGTGGGGTGGGGGGGGGGGGGAAGTGCGTGCGGGGTGGGGGTGGGGGACGTGCGTGCGTGGGGTGGGACAAAACCCACACAAACAAACAAACAACAAACAAAAAACAAACAACACACAATAGAAGTGGGAAGGGTTTATGGGGGGGCCTTAGCGCCGAAAATTTCAGACGCGTCATCTCCTGCAACGAAGATTTCAAAGCACCACCAAGTGCATTTACCAAAAGCTTGATTTAATAAACAAACATTTGAATAAAGGCACCTGTGGCCGCCTAAAAAGGCACCGGGAGCGGGTGAAAATTGAAGCAGGAGCGGGGGTGTTAAAGCAAAACGGTGAAGGGTAAATCGGCTTTGAAGAAGGCAAGATAACAAAAAACATCCTTTCTTTATATACAAAGTCGTGGCAGGAGGAGAATGCATGTCTTTTACAAATTTTAGAGTCATTCAACTACAGCGTGGCTCGTGCGCTTTCTGGGCAATCAGGCGAGCTCGCCTTTTGACCCATATTGTTTTGGGTGCTTTCTACCCGGATCAATGCGGCAAAAATGCCAGGCCAGCGGTAAAAAAACTGCTGGGAAGGGGCTAAATTACTCCTGCCAGCAGTTCAAACACGTCATGTGTATCATGCCAAAATGCTTTAAATTTGGGGTTGGTTTATGTATTTTCAGAATGAGTTTTCGTTTGTTGTAAACTCTTGAAAGAAACGCGAGTTTGTGAAATTTGGATAAGAATAGAAACAAAATGACACTTAAATTAGTCTTCTTGCACGTTTTAGATCAACCAGCAAATTTTCCTTCAGATAAACCCCCCATTTTTTTGTTTTTGACTTTTTTCAAAATTGTTTTTGCTTTCGAACCAATGCCCTAAAAAAAACCTGAGAAAGAGATTTCCTTTCGTCATTTTTCACAGAGTAACAAGCACTCGTAAGATGGAGTTTTTCCCTTGAACAGTTTTAAAGGTTTTTTTTCATCAAAGGGTCCGGAAGGTACTCACAAACGTGTTTCAAATATTTGCAAGATTTTCAACTGAAGTTCCGTTTTTTTTGCGGAAACAAAAACGAAATCTTCCTTTTGGCTTTGGGGAGGAAAGGGGGCCGCCACTAAATTTCTTGGACAAAAAATTTTCCCATGGCCTCAGATAACAATGTATTTTTTCCACAAGATCAGTCTGTTGATCAGAAAGTTTTCCTTGCGAAAAACAACATTTCAGCCTTTTCTTGAGTAATATTATCGCCCTTTCCGCACTGCAAAGGTTTTGAAACATCCTTCCCTGACTCGCCATTTTTTTAACACCCAAAAGTTTCTAATGCTGGCCACACTCGCGCACCTTTACAGCACGCTGTCAGATGTAAAATGGTAGAAGTTTGCCAAAAGATCTGGCACGCACAGGCTCGCCTGCCGGGTTTTCCCCCTTGCTAAGTATAAACTCGACACACAAATTAATTATCAGGTGTCAACCAATGGCGGGCCTCGCGTTTTCTGAAGTGGGGATTCCGGGCTGGCCAAAATTAGCAATTAAAGGCTTAACTGCTCCGACCTTTTGTGTAGGGGCCCGGTTCATAACTGCCTTTTTTCCCTACTTTTACTCTAGGGGTTGTTCAGCCCTGGCTATTTTCCCTACGCTACTCCTGAAAATTTTAGAAAAATTATATTGAAAACGGAAACCCTGCACGTATTTTTTTGTTTGTAATAATCGTATTTTTTGGGGTTTTTAAAGTCTCACTGTCAGAGAACAGTAAATGCTGATTCTGGGTCATTTCGCCCGAAAACTGAGGAGGGTAAAAAGTGGCTTAGAGTCGGCATATTTACTTTTCTCTGCGTTTGATACTTTAGAACCCTCATTGATCCTTAGCAGGGACGATCTGTAAACCCACCACATTCCTGCACGTTTTCCTTAAAGAAAAACTGGAAAGTCCCCCACGAACGCCCGTGGGGGGGTTAAAAATTTTTCCAATAGCCTCAATGCCCAAAAACCCCTTTTTGATTCAATTTTATGGATAGGACTACTAACAGACTGTAGAAATTAGTCCCCAACCCAACGGGTTTGATTTTGCTGGGGAGCGGGGGAAGAGGAAAGGAAAAGGAAGAAGAGGAGGGGGGAAAGACAAAAGACCCGGGGAAAGGGAAAAAAAAAAAAAAAGGCAAAAACAAAACCCCCAAATTTGTGGTGAAAAAGCAACAAACAATAATGTGGGATCGCCCGTCAGAAACTCAAATTTTTTTATTTCTGCAAATTTTTTGGGCCCCCGGATTTTCATATTCAAAATATCTCAAACGTTTGGGGGGGAGGAAACCAAAAGGGGACTTTTGTTATATACTGACCATTTGACAAACTGAAAGAAACCTCTCTCCCCCCCACGCCGCCTTTTTTTTTTTTAGCAAACTCAAAAAAGAAAACATCACAGAGGAAGATACCTTTCGAAGACGTGTGGGGGGGAAAACAACATACCAGCTGCAAGATTTTCCTGGTGGGGTTTAACAATAAGGATGTACCCCCTTCTGCAGGCTCTTCAAACCCCGTTGACATGTATTCGCGTTTAGGATTGATTCTGAAAGATGGGATCAGGCACACACTAAAATACTTTTTTCAAACCCATCTCCTGGTGTGTACTTTTTTCTCTTTAAAGAAAAAACAAGAAACCTACAAACGCTGTTGCGTGACAATATGTTGGGGGCCCCTCCATTATCTTTCACAGAATGCGAAAAAGACAGAACTTTTATTCGTGACAATCGACAAAACCCTTTTTTCTGTTCGAGGCTATGACCCAAACCTTACCTGGGGCTATCACAACCCATGCCCCCACAACCCCCAACTGTTAAAGATGTGGACGGGCTTTAAGGCAGAAAGAACGGACGTGACGGTCGAACAAGAATGGTTTTAGTGGACGGTGTACACACACCACTATACATACAGCCAAGTACATGGGGAAAAAACACATTTTTGGCGCAGACCATCCCGTCGACGGGTTGGGGCTCGAAGCAGACACGGGTACCATTTCATGGGGTGTTTTTTTCACGGCCTGACTGTCACTCACCCGGCAAACACATTAGCCCTGTAAAAGGAAAACCGCTCACAACCTCAGAGAAAACACACAAACATTACAGCTATCTTTGTAGGTGGAAAGTGACTGTGGTAGAAAGTGGAAAGTCTGGCAGAAGAGAACCAGCACAACCCCCCTCGCCTTCCCAAAAACACGTTTCGCATCTCTCAAAACCCCTTTCAGGGGATGTCTTCTTCACAGAACAAGGGAATTTTTAACGCTGTCAAAAATGACACTCGTTTGGTCGATTTAAGTAACATTTGTTGGGCCCGACGCTGAAAGAACACTTTTCTGAACTTCAACCTATCTTTAAAAAAGCGATGTTTGGGAAAAAAAACTTGGTGAAAACGCGGGGAAAACGCAAAAAGCACAAAATCCCGAGCGCCCCCGTCGCACTTTGTTGGGTACTCATGGAAAAAAAAAACTTTTGGCCACTCCTTTACTCAAAGGACTTGGGGCGGGTTTTCAAATTCAGAAGCAACACACCTGATCATTGAAACACACCCCAAATCGTGTTTTTGCAGTTGGGGAACGCGTGTCTGCGCACTAGAAAGGGGGGCCTTGACATCCCAAACCTCTTGGGTGAAACGTTTCAAGTTGCCGGCAACAGCGCCTAGGGGAAAACTCTGACAACATCCCAAACCCGGGGGCATTTACTATGTCACAGCTGACCAAATACCCAAACTGGTGAATGAAGGGGCGGGTTTTAAACACGACCGAGCAGGAGGGGGGAGAGGGTGGAACGGGCAAGAAAAAAATCAACTGGGGGATCCCTTTGCAGATTGGATACTTTGTCTATCATACCAAACGCGAATGTTAGAATTCTATTACGATTTTCTGGACAAATTCGGGACACAGACTTTCAACGCTGGAGAGGGTACAGACTCCACTTAAAAGGGGCTTAGTCATGAGATTTTTTTAGGAATCCCAAACCCTCTTTGCGCGAACAGTTTACAAAGAGAAATCAGTGGTTTCCACTGAGGGGTGCTCACAACACACGCGTTGTTTTTAACACACACCAAGGGGGTCGTGGGAAATCGGCACCTGCTCTCGTCTTGACCGTGCCAAAAGACAAAAAAAACACCGGGGTTTTTTCAAACAGAATACACAGGGGACCGTTTTTGGGGCTGTGTTCAAAAAACCCATTCGTTCCGGGGAAGAGAAAAAAATTCGGGTTTCAAAGGATCCCAAAAAACACAACACTCTCACCAAAGATGATTATTAAAAGTGCTCACCACCAGGAAATGGCGTGGTACAACATGGTTTTTAGACAGACGGAAAAGCTAGTTTACTTACACCCAAAACGAAGTCCTTTCCTTCTTCACTTTTTCCATCGTCGCTTCAACGGAATCTCCACCCTTTTCCCCCACCCCTGCTAGCATTCCCCGGTGTAAAGTCAGTCTGGTAACGTTCCAATGCATTTCCCTTAAAGTCAGTCTGGTAACGTTTTCCCAAAGCTTCTCGGTGTAAAAATCATGTCGGGAACGTTTCCAATGCATTCTGGTGTAAAGTCAGTCTGGGAAGTTCCAATGATTTCTCTTTTAAAATCTGTCTGGGACTTTCCAAAGCATTCTCGTGTAAATCATGTCTGGTAACGTTTCCAAGCATTCCGGGAAATCATGTCTGGAAAAGTCCAATGCATCCCCGGTTAAGTCAGTCTGTAACTTCCAAGCATTTTCGGTGTAAAATCATGTCTGGAAAAATTCCAATGCATTCTCGGTGTAAAGTCATGTCTGGTAACGTTCCAATGCATTCTCGGTGTAAAGTCATGTCTGGTAACGTTCCAATGCATTCTCGGTGTAAAGTCATGTCTGGTAACGTTCCAATGCATTCTCGGTGTAAAGTCATGTCTGGTAACGTTCCAATGCATTCTCGGTGTAAAGTCATGTCTGGTAACGTTCCAATGCATTCTCGGTGTAAAGTCATGTCTGGTAACGTTCCAATGCATTCTCGGTGTAAAGTCATGTCTGGTAACGTTCCAATGCATTCTCGGTGTAAAGTCATGTCTGGTAACGTTCCAATGCATTCTCGGTGTAAAGTCATGTCTGGTAACGTTCCAATGCATTCTCGGTGTAAAGTCATGTCTGGTAACGTTCCAATGCATTCTCGGTGTAAAGTCATGTCTGGTAACGTTCCAATGCTGTCGTCTCTGTGATTGGCCCAATAGCTGTGTGAAGACTCATTTTTCAAGTGATATGACGCTGTGGTGTTCAGTCTAAACATATTTTTGGGAAACATTCCCCCACCTCCTCGTTGGTGTTTCCTGGGTGATTCTTTTCTCTGTGAGGTTGATTAAAGCTAACGTTTGAATACTGGATTCGTAGCTTTCTTCAGTGTCATAGTTTAAAAGGTCAGCGGACGGGGAAAAAACACGACTAACGCTGTTTCATTTTACTTTTTGTTTTGTGTTTTCCAGATGCGGTTCAGCCACGGTACTTCCCAAAGGGGTTAGCAGACAGATGAGCTCAGAGTTAAAATAAATACACACACACACACACACACACACACACACACACACACACACACACACACACACACACACACACCCCGTATATAGCGTCCACCTCTTCTGGTGGAGGTGGTGGTGGTGGTTGTGGCCAGATAAAGTCAAATATTGATGGTGGTTGTTGCTGCTGCTGCTGCTGCTGCTCCTGCTCCTGCTCCCACTGGTCGTGGTAGTGGTGGTGGTGGTGGTGGTAGTGGTTGTGGCCAGATAAAGTCAAATATTGATGGTGGTTGTTGCTGCTGCTGCTGCTGCTGCTGCTGCTCCTGCTCCCACTGGTCGTGGTATGGTGGTGGTGGTGGTGGTGGTCAACCAGGTGGTGGTGGTGGTAATGGTGGTGGTGGTGGTGGTGTTCTTGGTGTTGTTGTTGTTGTTCGTTGTCTTCTTCTTCTTCTGTTTGGGTTTCCTCCTCCTCTTCCTCCTCCTCCTCCTCCTCCTCCTCCTCCTCACTATTCGAATCAGGTATGTTTACTGTCTCCCAACCAGTATGTATACACACCTCCCCCATCTCCTCTTCCCCCTCCTCAATACCGTTTATGTCTTCTTTTTCTACTACCGCATTCACGGCTCTCATGTCTTGTTTCCAGTCAGGGCAGTCTTTTTTTTTAATATTAAGCAGATTGCCGATGGGGGTTTGGGGCTTATGTAGTGCTCTTTCTCACCAAAACTGGCTTGCGCTGGGACTTACGTTTGAGCTGACCGTTTATACCACCAGTAGCAGACAAAGAGAACAGACTCCATGGTGACAACCAACCAACCAAACACAACAATAGCGCCATTGTCGAACGGCTACCCACGCTGCACCGGTCACTGCACCACAAAGGCACAGACACACATCTGGTCAGTCTAACCAATAACGCTACTGTTGTTGTTGTTGTTTTTTCCCCGCGTCAGGAGACCTGCACACAGAGTAGGTGGCCCTGGACATTTTTCAACAGATGGAGTCATGAGGTGCCCAGAGTTTCATCATTCGATGCCATATGCTGACGGTGTGACCTTTCTGGTCCCGCACACAGAGTAGGTGGCCCTGGACATTTTTCAACAGATGGAGTCATGACGTGCCCAGAGTTTCATCATTCGATGCCATATGCTGACGGTGTGACCTTTCTGGTCCCGCACACAGAGTAGGTGGCCCTGGACATTTTTCAACAGATGGAGTCATGACGTGCCCAGAGTTTTATCATTCGATGCCTTATGCTGACGGTGTGACCTTTCTGGTTTGAACCCGCACGTGCACGCTTTCAAGCCCGAGTTCACGGATGCCACCACTGATGTGGAATTCAATGGGTGCACCATGGGCCAAGCTTGATAGTGGATGATGTTCCACAAAAGCACCTTCTTCTACCTCTGACTAAGTAACCCACACAGAAAACAAGCTCATGGCGTGAGCTTGGCCATGTCTGGAGTTGTACTCTCTTCACCTATCGGCAGAACAGTACTGAATGAGGCTTCGGGATGAGCACGGCAGTTGCTAGAAGATGGCGTTTTTCACCGGTGGGCTCTGCAGTCATGTAATATAGGCTGGTACACCCATGGGAACGCTCCCGTGGAGGTTCTGCCGTGTCACACCCAGTAGCCATGACAAAATGGCATCTGCCAGGAAGCAATCATGACCATTGACGTCTTATGAAACACACACACACACACACACACACACACACACACACACACACACACACACACACACACACACACACACACACACACACACACACACACACACACCTTTTCTTCCGCCCTATCGTCAGTAATGGGAGCAAACTGTTGATATAAAGAAACCAAACAATGTAAGAAAATTGTGTCCTCCCTGTTATCCTCCATCCTCACATACCCATCCACACCCTGACCCCCTATCCCAGCACCCCACCCCGACCCCCCATCCCAGCACCCCAGCCCCACATCATTTCCTCTCTCCCTACACCCATGCACACCCCGACCCCCTACCCCAGCACCCCAGC
>JAFLJL010002103.1:0-28761 GCA_018398815.1 Conus ventricosus
ATAAGCAGAAATTGGTAAATGGTGGCGTTATCCTGAGAGAGGAGGGGGTGACACAGCACAGCCTCCTGTTTCCAAAGTCACACCCTTTACTATTTGTGCAACACTCTTTCTGCTCTTTCCAAGCATACATTTTTTTGTCCAACAGATGTTTTTGTTTTCTGCTGAGACTACTACAAAGAAAAAAAAATTGGGCCATTTTCCGCTGAGAGCAGTAGAGTGATCTGAACATACAAAGAGAAGCCTGCACGAGCACACACACACACACACACACACACACACACACACACACACACACACACACACACACACACACACACACACACACACACACACACACACACACACACACATGCACACGCGCACATGCACACACACACACTATGAGGACATAATCAGACCATCATCCAGTTCATCCACTCATAACAATGGCACAGTGACAGGCATGACAACAGAGACAGATGAGGAGACAGTACTTCACACTGACACCCTGAATTATGTGCAGACAATTTTTCATGTGCCAGTACAACCTCAGTGACACAACATGAAAAGCAGAGAGAACAGGAAAACCTTCATTCTGGGCCACTTTCGCCCTCAACCAGTTTTCGGGCGAAAGTGGCCCAGAATAAAGGTTTTCCTGTTCTCTGACAAGTAAGACTTCAATAACCAAAAATAACGATTATCTACAACAAACATACTGTGTAGGGTTATCCGTTTTCAATACTAATTTACTAAACTTTTCAGATTTCAGTTTTTGTTTAATCCTATGTTTTTCCTGATCATTTTCAATAACATCATTTTCGCGCAAACATTCTTCAAATGAGTCTTTGTCTTTCATGTGAAATAAAACTACAGTCTTTAACTGTTCTCTAAAGTCTTTTAAAACCGAGTTATATTTCTGGCATAAAATCCACACACTTATCCCAGCATGTCTTCCGCTGAAAGCTAGTTTCGACAAAGTGTTTCTCTTTTTAACTATGTCTCTTTCTGCCGAACAGTCATCTATAATAAATAGTGTCTGCGTTCCTTCAAACAGTCTATAAAACTGTTCTAAACACTCACTCAGTTTATTGCTAGGATTAACTAAATATATGTCATCATCTGTCCATATAAACCTTCTATCATGATATGCTTTGTTCCATTTAAGTGTTGGACAGAAAACCACAATATGATTAAAATTATAGCGATAAACTGTTTGTAATAGGTCGAGGATAAAAATTGTTTTTCACAACCAGTCTGCCCACAAATCAATGAGCAATGAGGAGTTTTTGTCATAAAGTTTAACTGCTCCATGGTTTTATAACAGAACTTAATCTAATCCAGTTATTATTTTTATCATACTCTCTGTCAAAACTTGTTCAGTATAATAAAACCCTATAAGGCCTAAATGTGTAAGATTAATCCAATTCAGTTCTGTAAGATTGTTTCTATTTAAGGCAACATTGATTTTGTTGCTTGTTGTTATGATCTTAATATCCTCGCCATTGTGAAGAACGACGATGGTAACGTTAAGGCGTTTAACGTCTAAGTTTTGCCAGCTAATATTAATTCCTTTTATAAGGTCATCACTAACGCCCACAACCCCATCCCTCTCCACATCTTTAAAGACAGAAATTTCAAATATCATTGTGAACGTGTCTCCTAATTTTCTGCTTGGAAAGAACTGTAATTTTGTAGAAGCTTTTTTTACAACTGTTTCTTTTCTGTGGAGGATGTACTGTTTTTTCCCATACGGCGTTATTTCAATTTCTTTCCGACTATTGTCGTCCGGCATAAGACTTACATGTAAAGGGCCAGAGTTGAATGCTTTTCTGAAACTTTTTTGACGGCCAAAAAATGTAAATGGGCTTATGAATTCAAATTTTATGTCCCATTCTAAATATGGTTCTAAGTGCCATTTGAGGTCAGGTTTTCGAACTATTTTATATTCATACTGGCCAACATTATTTGCCTCTAGATTGCGCAGTTGTTCTAGTTTAGGAAACTTTTTGCTGTCGGCAACCTCTTTGCGTTTATAATCACCATCTTTAGTGTACTCAAAAACCATACAAAGCGCCTATCTCGCCGTTTTGTTCAAAGTCCGCAACGTCTGCAAGGTCTTTTAATTCTAAGGTTATACACCTTACAGGCGCTAATGTAACTCCTGGTTCTTCTGGCCCACGCGACATTTTTAGAACAACTTATTATTTTTTTTAAAAACAATTGTAGGTTTTTCACATTTCACAACTTTCCCCGTTTTGGGTTTTTGGTTTTTTTATATTAAAGGGATCCAACCCCCCCCAAAAAATTTAATCTTTTAAACTGTAAATTGGGGAATTTTGTAAAATTTTCATAATCGGCAAAAATGCATTTTCCCCCCTGAGGGAAAAGGGCCCCCTTAAAACAGTTGGGGGTTTTTCCAAATTAATTTTTCCCCACAGTCCCTCAGCTCACCCAAATGAACAAAGGTAATGAATGAAATAAGATCGAGGGGGCTTTCCCCCCCTCTAAGTATTTTTGGTTGGGGTTAACTCTAAACCCTAAAAAATTTTTTAGCTGTAAAGCCAAACATTTTAAAGCTAGCTCTTTATAAAAAATAGAAAACCCTGTTTTTTCTTCAGGTTTGAAAAAAAACTTTGTTTTTAGTTTTTGCATTTTTAAAATTTTTTGAATATGTCGAAGGTACCATTTCTTTTTTTTTTAGTAGGAAAAACCCTTAAAACCCAAATCAGGTAGGGTTTAAAACGGGCCCAAACAAAAGGTTTTCCTGCTTTAAATTAATTTTTTTGAATTTTAATTATTCTTCTTTGACCCCCCTTATAAAAAACCATACGACTTTGTAAAATATTTTTCTGAAGCGCAACCTTTTTGGCCCCCGAAATTCGTTATCAAAAGAAATTTTTCTAAAAACAAAGGGCGGTGGGGGGTTGTTATTGTTACAAACATTTTTTGAACAAAAATTAAAAATGAGGCTTTCAAATTTTATGATGAAAAAATATTCTTTTTGGGCCCCGCACTAAAATTTTTAAAAATATGGGCAACTGAACTCTTGACATTGCTGTGCCCCAACTGCCCTCTTTTCAAAAAAAAGGTAAATACCCCATTAAGCAGAATCTTAACCCCCCTATTAAAAAACAAACACATCCAGAAAGCGTGGTTTATTTCATCCTTTGCAGTTTTATCAAAAACCGGGTTAAACTTTGCTGTTTTTTTGCGCATCAAACGGGGTGTGGAGGCGTAGGGCTTAAATTTAAATAAACCACGATCCTTTGGTGAGGTCAGGAAAAATTTTCCCATTTCTATTAAAACCTTCAAACTTTTTTGACTAAAATTGCAAGCGCCTTTCCCAAAAATGAAAAAACCTTTAACCCCCATCAGAACATAATAGCCCTGAAGGCTTTTGAAAGGATCTGAAAACCAAAATTCAATTTTAACATCAAACGGGCTTTGGGGACAAAAGTTGGATCATAATCATGGCCTAGGCGTCATTTATTTTCAGGGCCCGAAACAGAAGAAAAAATTTTTGCCCCGGGGCGTTCTCCTTCAAAAAGGGTTCACCCCGGGGTCCATAGGGGCCAAAAGCATAAAACACATGGACAACATTTATCTTAAAAACTTTTTTAAGGGCCTAACAAAGAGGGGGGAATTTAGAACAAATTAAACGACTCAAAAAATTCGTCTTTACTTTTTTGGTGTTTGGGCTGGGGGCCAAAGCAAAAAAGGCAAGATCGAGCTTTAATTGACCCTTTCCTACTGGTTTTTAAACGCGCAAAAAACAATACTTAGAAAATTTTGGAGGACCCTTTAATTCTACAGTTGAATTTAACCTTCAAGTTTTTAAAAAAAACCCAAAATGTTTTTACAATACGCAAGATCGAAAGTGGGGACTTTGCTGTTGGCACGGTTTATACATGTCCCTTCTGCCCTCACCCCCCTAGGAATAAAAAAAAACCCTTAATAATGAAATTCTTAAAAACCCAGGCAATGAACAAAAGGGTTTGGGAAAAAACAAAAAAAATTTTCTGGGCCAGTAAAAATTAAAAACAAAAAAAGAACCCCAAAATTTTAAGTCATTTTTTAATTTCCCGAAGAAAAACCCCCCCAAAAAGCCTTTTTTTGAAGCCCCTTCAGAAAAAAGCTTGGGGGACTCTGTTCGCGATGCCCATAAAAATATGAAAAAAACAGCGTTTTTTTCCTTGGGTTTAAAAACCTCCCCTAGGTTATTTGGGTCTTTATTTATTTAAATAAAACCCAACAAATTACAAAGAACAAATCCCCTACGTGCTGGGCCCCTTTAAAGGGGCCAACCCTACTTTGTTGCAGAAAGAAAAAAACCGCGAAAAATACTCCCCAATATTCCGGGTAAAGCGCCCAGGGTTTTAACCAGCAAATTTTTTTAAAAATTTGCAAGTTCAAGCTTTTTTTTTAAACCCATGATTTATCAGGCGGGGGGGTTGGCGGCGGGGGGTAATAAACTTTGGCCACCCCCCCTGAAAAACCCCTTCCCCCAAGTTTTCCCTTTTTGCAAATCCTAACCCTTTTTAAAACGCTTGCTAATGGACTCCCTGCTCCCCAAAACCCAATTTCTTATTGGGTTTTTTGTTGGGCGTTGGGGCCCTTCATAAAAAATTTTTTTCGGATAGTTTTTTCTTATTTTTATTAAAACCCTTGATTTTTATTGGTTTTGGGTTGGGTGGGCAGCACTTTTTTTGGTTTTGGATCTTTCTTGTTCAAGATCTTTTAGTCTTTTTTTATTCTTTTTTTTTAAAACCCCCCCCTCCCCCCTTTTAATGCTTCTCAGTTAAACCAGTTTTTTTTCTTTTTCCCTCTTTTTAAAGCTATCGGGGCCCTATTTTTCCCCTTAAATTGGTTTTTTAAAACGTTTTTCTAAAAACCTTCTCCAAGCTTTTTTAAGGGGCCCCGTTATTTTTTTTGGGGCCTTTTTTGGGTTAGGGGGATTCTTGTATGTTTTAAAGTTTTTTCCCCCCTTCTAAAAAAAGGGGGTTTTCTGCTTCCAGCTTTTATTATTTTAAAACCTGCGATTTTTGGAAATTTTTTAAAAAGTTCTTTTTTGGGGGGGGGGGGGGGGGTAGGGGGAGGGGGGGGGGGGGGTTTTTTGGAGGGGGGGGGGGGGGGTTTTTGGGGGGGGGGAAGGGAAGGGGGGTTTGGGGGGGGGGTTGGGGGGGGGGGGAAAAAGGGGGGGGGGGGGGGTTTTTTGAAAACCGAACAAAATTCCCCCTTGATCGCCCCTTACAAAAAAAAGACCATCTTCTAATTAAAAACCCTTGGGGGGCATAAATTCGGGGGGTTCTTGACCTAAACTTTTGTAAAATGTCCCGACCTTTAACCTTTTCTGTTAATTTGACCCCCGCTTTGAGAGCGCTTGGCAAATTGCCCGGCCCCCAAAAAGGGGGTAAATTTAAATCATATCTCTCCGGGTCAAAAAACATTTTTAATTTTCCCTTCATCTTCAATTCCTGCCATTTTTTTAAATAATTAAACTTTTTATTTTGTTTATAAAAAAATTTTCCGGCACATGGCTCGAATTCTTGCCCCGTATAAAGGGACTGAAAGAGCCCCAAGGCGTAAAGGGAAAAAAAGGGAATATTACTTTTTCCAAAAAAACCCATCAAACTATTGATCAGATAAAATTTTTACTGTCAAATTTTCCCAAACCCTAGGAGCGGAGGGAAGTGATTGTGCCAGGCTTGCTCGCTTACTTTCAAAATAGAACTGTTTAAAACAAAAAGCCCCAAACAGGACGTTGAAACAAATTTTGGGGGGGGCAATTTGTTAAAAAAATTACTATAAAAACTTTTAGGGGGAAGAAATATTTTCTTTTTTACAATGCCGCCCTTTTTTAAACCTATTCTGATCATGGCTAAAAGGGGGAAAGAAAGGGGGTGTCTTGGTTTCAAGGAAATTTAAAAAAGAAGAAGCGCAAAAACCTAGAAAAGGGGCCGCAGATACTTTAAAAACGGCAAAAAGGGATGTAGCTGTAAATTTTTTTTATGGAAATCGCCCTTTTTTTTACCCCTTAAAAATTTTAATTGTTAAAAGCGCATGCCCCCTTTCCTTTTTAAGGGCTTTAAAAAACAATTGTCATATAAAAACTTTTAAAAATACAAACGGGGGTTTTCAAATCATTTAGACACCGGAAAACAAAGTACGCCTTTTCTGACAAACCGTTTTGAGTTTTTCGGTTTTTTACAACCCTAAATTAGCAGGGGTATTAAGAAACCCTATCTTCAAAATTACAAAAATTTACGAAAGAGTGATTTTATCATACAACATATCCCCGAAACAGGGGCCGACACTTATGGGGAAATTTTTGTTTTTTCACCACAAACAAAAAAACGCTTAAGGTATTTTAAATTTCTTTTTGTGAAGATTTAAAAACCGTTTAAAAGAGCAAGTGGGGAAAAAAATTTTTTAACCCAAAATAACGAAAGTTTCAATGTACAATTTACGGGGATCCTAACCAAAACTACGCTAGCGGGGGGTTTGACCTTATCAAACATTTTGAAAGAAATAAGAAAAATTTTTTGGGGGTGGGAAAGGGGGAGAAATCCCAAAAGCCCAACCATTTTCTAAAATTTACTTTTCACAAAGGGTTTGGCTTGTGATTAAAATTTTTCAACAAAAAACGGTTTATGGAAATTTACCCAAGGTCAAAAAAAGGATAATCCGTTGTATGGGAGGGGGGAAAAACGTGAGAGACGAAAAAACATTTTAAATTGATAAAGAAGAAGAACCGATAAACCGCTTTTAAAAAGTACCCTTTGGGTTTTTTTTATATGATGCGCAGCGAATTTCAAAAAAACAGATTAGGGAAAAAGTTTTAAAACTTTTAAATTTTTTTTCATTTTTTTAAAAAGCCTTGGGCCCGTTCCCGGGTTTTTCCAAATGTCCCCACACACCGGAGATGCCCAAAGAAGAGATAGCAAAGGGATTTTTGTTTTAGGAAAACCTGAAGTTAAAAAAACCTTTAGATTAACAAACATTACACAAATGCAACAAAAACTTAGAGCAGGCCCCTTTCCCAAAAACAGGGAAAACCAAACCAAGGGGGTTTTGCGCCTTTTTAAAGCTGTTACAAAATGTTAATACTGGAAAAATCGACTATAAACGCTCTAATCCCAAGGAAGGGGAAAGAGTGTTGGGTTTTTTTAAACAACGGGCATAAAGGCCCCCCCCCGCAGCTTTACCCCTAGGGGGTTTGTCTTTTTGCTCTCGGCCTTTTGCCAAAAATTTAAAACCCGAAATGCGGCCGGCAAAAAATTAAAAACTAAACTCCAAAAGCACACCGCATGGGTTTAACAAAAAACGGCTAAACTTTTCGTTTAAAAATGACAATAAAAAACCCCTTGTTGACTCAAAAAATCACGGAAGAAAAAATTTTTTAAACGTTTTTCAGGCTGATTTTGATGACTACAAAAGACAAAATTGGTCTTTCAAAGGGAAAAGGGGGGGGGACAAAAATTTTTTTCAACAGCCCGACCCGAGCAGAATAAAAAAGGAATGCTTAAAAAAAAAAAACGAGGGCAAAATTTTAAAAACTCTTTTCCTTAAACCCCCCCCCTCACAATTTTAAAAAACACCAAAAGTTTTTTATACTTTAGTTTTTTGAAATCCAAGCACCAAAAGGCCGTCGATTTTTGATTCTGAAAATTTAAATTTTTTTTTTTTTTTTTAAATTTTAAAAAAATATTTTGGCTTAGAAAAAAAAAGACAGATGGCTAAGAATCTGAAGGACAAGACGAATTTTTTTGGGGAAAGGAAAGCGAGAGAGAGGCGTTTTTCAAAAGGGACTGAATTTATATTGATTTGAAGTCTTTTACCCCCAAAAAACTAAAAGGCAAGTGGTTTTTCATTCTATTTTTCAAGTTCCCCGGAAACAAACCCAAAGACCCCCCCCCCAGTTAAAGTTAAAAGTTACGTGTTAAAGACTATGTAACCCAAAAAAAAGAAAATTTAGAAGTCTTGGGGGCCGACTAAACACCCGACTATTCTTTCCCCTAAAGATTTAAAAAAACCCCGGGGGGGCAGACGAAAATGCCCTTTCCAAAAATTTGGAACCGGGTTTCCGCTGAAGAACTAAATGGGGAGGGGTCTGGTTGGTCCCGAGGGCGGGAAATCTTAAAAGAGAGATTAAAAAAGGCTAAGTAAACAACCCATTGTAGGCAAGGCTTACCCTTCCGCTACCCCGAAAAGTTGGGTTTAAAAAAAAGCGTTTTTTAAAAAATAAAAAAAACAGACAAAAAAATTTTTCAAAGTGGGAGTTGGCTTGCAAGGCTGCCTCATGTCCCCGAACACGCAAAAGATAGGGCTAACTATCGGCAAAACACCAAAAAATTTTAATTTAAATGGAAAAATCCCCCTTTTCCCGTTTGTTAGACCAAATTTATCAGTTTTAAGAACCAAAAAAAACCAAAAACTGTTAAAGTAACACATGGGAAAGGAAACAAAAATTTTGGGCCAATTTTTTGTGTTTCCAAAGGGAAAAGGGCCAACAATAGGCGAACCAGCCAAAAAATCATGTGGGCTTAATTTCCCAATGTTTTTGCCCCGGGCTGCCCCCTTAAAACAAAAGATACGAACAATGAGTAGACTAAAGCAGAACTTTAAAAAAATCATGGCAAACAAGAAATTTTTTGTAGGGAAAAAAGTTTAACAAAAATGCCATTGTTCAACCGCAAAACGAACATAAGGGAAAATTGTAAAAGTTCGTAACTGGAATACAGAATAATTTTCGCCCCCCCCCTGGATCTAAAGTTAAATTTTTAAAAACCCGGAATCGGCTCCAAATTTCCATTGGTTGTTTTTTCGCAGAAATTCGAGTCGCTTTTTGTACCTTTTGAAAGGGGCCCGGGGCCCCAAAAACCTTGAAAAAAAAGTCTTTAAAAAAATAAATTTAACAGATCTGTTTTATTTTCTTTTAATTGTCGGGGGGCCCGGAAAGGCGCCAAATTTAAGCCAAAAATTTAAAAGGGGGGCCTAATGCGGCTAGTAGATTTTTACAGCGCATGCCGAAGTGCCTTTAAAGATTGTTTTTAATTTAACGGGAATTTTTCTGAAATCCCCCCGAAAGAAGCCGAAATCAAAACAGTAAAGGCTCAGCCCCCACATTGTTTTGGGTTTTTCGGGTTTTTTGGGGCCCCTCATCAGACGAAAACCAATCCAAAAGTAAGGACCTATTTACTTAGCGGAAATTTTAAAGGAGGGGGCGCATAACAAAAGCAATCCCTTTAACTAAAGTTTTTAACCCAAAAACATGGAAGCTGCCCTTTTTCTTTATACCCTTTCGAGGGTTTCGGGCTCTCTCTTATATTGCAAGCATAAAACCCCCCCCTTCCCCTGGTACATGCCTTGCACAGCCTCAGAAAAGTACATGTGCTTTAATCTAAATAACATGTCTTTTTTATGACTCATCAAAAACAATGATGGGCCATTAAGTCACTAGCTATTTTTCCCTTTAAAATCCTTCCCCAAAAAAACGGAAGAATATTTTTAACCCCCAAATCTCGTTAGAAAGGGCGGTTTTTTCCCCCCCTTAAAGAAACATGAACATTTGGGAAAAGGGTTTTATAAGGGCACACTTCCCCCAAAAAGGGGCGTTCTTTTTTTAGTCTCAGGGGGAAAGGACTCAGTGATTCGAAAACCCGCAAGCCCCAAGATGCGGGCAGAAGTTAGATTGGGAAAACGATGGGAGACTATCCTGATTCCAAATTTAAGGGCGATGGGATGTTTGTTGGGGGACGCTTTTTAAAATTTTCAGAAAGCCCGCAGGAAAAAATTTAAATTTGGAAACCTGCGCCCTTACATTTTTTGCGCCCCGGGTGATTGGGATGCTTTCTTAAAATAAAACTGGGTTTGATTGATTTTTTTGTAGATTTACCAAGGGTTCCGGATTGAAAACGGATTGCGGGGGAGGGAATTAAAATGGCGTCGCCCTATTTCTGTAAAGCCAAAAAAACAAATACTTGGGCGACTAAGAATTCCCCCTAAAGGGCTAACATCTCAAAAAATTTAGATGCAAACAATCTGTAAGGAAAGGGGAATGGCGCAATCACTTCCATTACGCAACTTTAAAATGTAAACAGGCGGCAATCCGAATAATATTCAAAAGGCATTAAAGTGGTTGGGCAGTTTAACGCCTGATCAACAGCGTGGTTTTATTCTAGAAGTTGACTTAGAATATCCTCAGGAACTCCATGACCTGCATAATGACTACCCATTAGCAGCAGAAAGTCTAAAGACGAATCCAAGAGAGCTGCCTAAACTTGTGCCTAATCTTCGAGGCAAAAAAAATTATGTCTGCCATTACAGACTTCTACAATTTTATTTAAGACATGGTTTGAAGTTGACAGCAGTTCATCGCATAATTGCTTTTGATCAAGAACAGTTCATGAAACCATACATCATGAAGAACACTGATCTCAGAACTAAATCTACAGATGCTTCAGAAAAAGACTTTTCAAGCTGATGAACAACAGCTGTTTCGGAAAGACTATGGAGAATCCGCACAAGCGCAAAGATGTCAGATTAGTCACCAGAGAGAACGAAGCAATTAAGCTGACTTCAAAACCTAATTATCAGGACTTTAGAAGATTTCATGATCAGCTTTTTGGGATAATGATGAAAAAAAAGAAAGTCAAATTAGACAAACCTGTATTTATTGGGTTTACTGTTTTAGAATTATCAAAGCTTTTGATGTTAGAGTTTCTTTATGACTACTTTAAGCCCTCGTATCCTAAGTCCAGAGTATTTACACAGATACAGACAGTTTTGTTATAGATATTCCTACTGAAGACATCTATAAGGACATGGAAATGGAAGTAGCTAAAGGACATGCGGGAAAGGTATGACACGTCTGATTACCCTAAAGATTCGCCTTTGCATTCAATTACTAACAAGAAGGTTTTAGGAAAGATGAAGGATGAATTATCTGGAAAGGTGATCAAGGAGTTTGTTGGTTTAAGGTCAGAAATGTACAGTATTTCGAGCCAGGAGAAAATCATTAAGAAAGCAAAAGGAATATCCCGCAGCGTTGTGCAGTCAAACATATCACATGGCAACTACAAAGAAGCATTGTTTGGCAATAAGACTTTTCATCATGACAACGTAAAACTGCGATCTAATCTACATGAGATCAACACAACAGTTGTAAACAAAGAAGTCATTAGATAGAACAAACACAAAACGGGTGTTTGTTAATCCGGAGTTTTCATATGCAATCGGGCACTGGAGGACCGCATAAACAGGGTTTTTATATTTTTCATCAACTTTATTATAAGATCAATCATAGCTTCATCCAATTCATTTAAATCTTTTCTCATGTTTGCTTGACGAGTTCGAATTTTTTATTATATTCAAGATATTCTTTTTCCCAATTGGGGGTTTGAGTTGTAGGTGATCTGGATGATTTAGCATGCATTGATTTAATCCCGAAAATGTTTCCTTAATAGCATTACACGCCTGAAATGATTCCCGTATCATTTTCATGGTCTCTTCCTTTACCATTCTTGTTTCGTTCTGCGCTTCCTTCTGGCCTTCCATTTTAAACCAAAATATGTTTACGTAAATTAATTAAAGCGGAACTGTGTCTGGTGGAATTATCTGCAGTTCTTCTTTCACAAAAGATCTTGAGGAGCTGGTTGTTTTGTTGTGTCAGTTTTCTCGTAAATAATACACGGCGGATTCATTTTTACAATTCTTTTTATTTCGTACGGTCAACACTCCAAACTGATCTGTTGCCCTGATGCGAGTGTCCCCTTCTGCTTCTCCCGGTAAATAAAGGTGCCTTACTTTCAACCAAACGGTAATAGTTTGCTGGGTGTACTGGAGTCTTCAGCAACATTTATTGTTTTTCTTTTGATTGCTTGTACTGGTTTAGCCCTTTAAATTCTTCATTATTCATTGCGCGCAAAACTGAGGGCAGTCTTCTAACCCATTCTGTGTTGCGAGAATTGTCAATCAGCTCTCTGTGATACTGTTAGAGAAAAAGTCTTTCGGCTAACTGTTTGTTAAAGTTTTCAACTAAAGCCTGTATCTGTGAACTCCTGGGATGCCTCTTTTAATGGTAACTCTAATGTTTAAACAATAATTGATTCACTTGGCCTTCAAATTCTTTTCCATCATCGACTTGAATCATGCGAGGATAAGTTAGTGGCCCTCGTTGGTATATCAGCTGTATAGCGACAGCAACAGCAGAAGCACTCTTTTGTGTTAATGGCTCCGCATCTTTGTATCTTGAAGCCATGTCAATGACTGTGAGTGGCGTACTTAAATCTTTTTCGTCTAATCCTATCAGAGGGTAAATATAGAAGGTCCATTTGATGGGTGTCGTTTGGAGTTGTATTGACAAAGTGTGGTCTCTGTATTCGTCTAGGGGCAGGTAAATAAATTTGCCAAATTGCTTGTTTAGATAACCATTCCTTGCTGTTTGTTCACTGACCCTGCCGCTTGGCTTAGCTTTTGTATTGCTGTGATACCCTTCCAATATCCTTTGGGCGAATAATAGATTTTGTTCATTTTTATTCAGCCAATATTATGCGCAACAAAATACACGACGGTCATACCAAAGGCAATAAACGCGATTTCTTGCATCTTTTGTTTTTCTGATGGTTGATAAAAGTCACTGAATTTTGGTGGGGGCAATGTCTGGACCGGTTTGCCTGTTACTAGATAATATTGTTTTATTGCTTGATCAACATCTTTAAATAATGTAAGCTGCATGCCCCTGTTCTTTCAGTGTGTCATTAATAAAATCTAACTGCTCAAGTCTCTGCCTTTCATAGGCGTCTTGTGCAGCTGCTAGTTGCTCCATAGCTTTGTTATGTCTTTTTCTCTCGCCGTCATTCCCCAGTTTACTAAATGCAAAATATACTGCCGCTAAAAGCAAGCGCATTCACCACAGCGCCGCCTATCATTATTGCGAGTGAAGCCATTTTTTATAAATGTATTTTTTTCTTACATATTTATATTGTCTGGAATTATTCCTTGCTTAACTAGAAAATCTTTCGTGGCAACCGAAGCTGCAATGATAGCAATCAGCTTTGCTGAATCCTCAAGTCTAGTTTGCCAAGATCTGCTGGTTTAATTCTTAACAGGCTTTTACCAAGCATTGAGTATCCTACACTTAGTCCTCCAATAACAGCAGAATGGTATACAAGGTTGGTAACAGTTTTTTCGGTGCTCATTTTTATAAAATAAAATAATTATAATTATTAAAAAACATGAACAGTGATGATCTACTACAGCTACAAGGCGGCCTAAACCTTCCTGAACTTATGAATGACCAAGTTGATGATCAAGCTATTATGCCCAAAAAGGAGAGGCTGTATTCTTTGGCAGCAGTGGGGAAAACAAAACAGTTCCTCGAACTGAATTCAGCATGAACAGATTCAACAGATGTCTTCACAAGACATTATAAAGTATCATAACAGGTATGAGGCGCAGTTGGGTCGAGAATGGTAAAAAGCGTTGGGCAAACGGTTCTTAGTTTGTACACTAAACTAGTCAGTAGATTTGCTCCCATTGATTCTGAACAAGATCTTACGTATGATTTAACGCAAGATCCAGTTTTAACAAAGTCATTAGAGTCTCTAGGGTGTGATTTATACTATAGATTTGGAACATTGTTATCGCCATTAATCATGGGATTAATAACTTTTAATCATATAGATTTTATTTCCCTTCAAAATGAACGATCTGGAAAATCAGCAGAACCAGAAAACACTGAATCAGGTGGAGAAAGTAACCAAGCCAGAAAATCAGCAGAAAACGCTGAATCAGGTGGAGGCCATTAAAAATCCTGGGCGTGTTGAAGCAGGAAAAAAAATAGCAGAGTGGAACAGACAAAAAAAAATTAATGTTACAGAATATGACTCATCATGAAAACATAACGCCGCCAACGCCAGAACAAGTTGATTCAATGCCAGCTATAAAAACTCCCTGTGATACAAGGGCCCCAAAGTCTTCATGGTAATATTGAACTTAAAACTGTTGCCATTTTTGGCGCCATTGCTGCTGTTGGGGGCGGTTATTACGGTTATAAAATATATAACCAATGGCAACAAAAACAAAAGCAATCAAAAAAATCTGAACCACTAAATGCAGAAAAAGACACCAGCACGCCAAAACCGCCAATAACAAAGCATCATTTTGATCCATTTTATAATGGAATAATATTTTAAATTTTTAATAAAAATAGATCATGGCGTATTATAAAATGATAAAGTCAATAAATAAAGACATGGAGTCTATAAAAGACATTTCCATAGACCAGAATTGTAATCAATGCGGTTGCTTAGGTGTAAGAACTTCCTTAAGATCTATGCAGAGAACGCTGAGCAAGACATCCTCAACGATGACGCGTTTTTTGAGGGCGTGTGTGTACTATATTAGACATCTGCTATTTAAGATAAAAAACATAGATTGTATTTTTTTGATAATTAAATAAGAACTTGAAAAAAACTTGGTTGTACTTAAAGGATGACTTAATCAAGAACTTATTAAGAACTTAATCAAGAACTAATTAAAACTTAATCAAGAACTTATAAGAACTTGAAGTAACTTAATTAAGAACTTGGGGTGACTTAATTAAAAACTTAATTAAGAACTTGGGGTAACTTTGGGGTAGGAGTGTGTGTGGTGTACACAGAGCTTTATTATTTGTCATGTGTAACACACTTGGTGCAAGCCAGTGCTTGCGTTTTTGTGATGCATTGGCTCTTTTGTTGCAGTTCAAAGCAGCCACCAAGTGCATTTAACAAAAGCCTGATTGAATAACAATTGTATAAAGTACAAAAAGGCAGCCTAAAAGTTTGTAACAGGGCGTAGAAGCAGGACGTTGAAGCGGTGAAGCGTAGACAGCAACGCGACAAAGCAGCAAAAAGTCTAATCTCACTGCTGATAACCTTTGACCGCTCTAGGGTAGAGCGCTGAAGAAACGGCTTGCCACTGTGACCTTTAACCGCTCTAGGGTGGAGCGTTGAAGAAACGGCTTGCCTACTGTGACCTTTGACCGCTCTAGGGTAGAGCGCTGAAGAAAGGCTTGCCACTGTGACCTTTTGACCGCTCTAGGTAGAGCGCTGGAAAACGGCTTGCTACTGTGACCTTTGACCGCTCTAGGGTAGAGCGTTAGTTCTCTGATCGCTTGACCTAGTTGCTGTGCCCCTCTTTCTCAACCGGGCTTGCAACTGGGTTACAGCAGTAATTGCTGTAGCCAAGCTTTTATGGCAGCTCTAATCACCAGTAGTAGTACATCCGGCATTGTATATTTAAAGCATTTATATGAAGATAAGTGCTAGCCACACACTACTCCTCTCCATACTGGTAGATGTACTAAGGTCTGCCTAACCCTATCTAGTTTGTTTGCCAGAACATTCGAAATCGCCATTCAGTTGCATAAGGGCACACTTGAAGGCAGATAAACTGGTTAGAATTAGAAAAGTAAAAAGTATACACATCTTAATACACAG
Source organism: Conus ventricosus (assembly GCA_018398815.1). Lineage (NCBI taxonomy): Eukaryota > Metazoa > Mollusca > Gastropoda > Neogastropoda > Conidae > Conus > Conus ventricosus. The sequence continues at coordinate 15,462 of JAFLJL010002103.1, forward strand.
ATCAGCTTGCCACATAAACACTGAATCTGTAGTTAACAATCAATCAAGTCTAATACAAACTGAGAACATTTTACTTGGGAGGAACAGCAAAAATGTTTCAAATATAAGTTTTTTAGCATACGAATCAGCCGTGTTTACCTCCGCCTTAAGAAATGAACGCCATGTTTTTAAAACATGGCTTTAGCTGTCTCAAGCCAGCTCCCAACAATCAACGCGTGATGGTTTGTTTTGCTTCGGCCAACTTTCAACAATGCAGCGCCATTTATTAGATAAGGAACCATCTCATCGATAGCCAAACACGTATTAAAACTGGCTACATCTTGTTTCATTTCCTTGAACCGACAAACCTTTAAGATAGTCGTTCATTTCCAAAGCAGTTAGTTCACTTTTTGTTTCTAAAAAACAATCTCTCCGTTTCACAACATGCTTCGCCTAATTCTTTCAACAAATACTCTAACATGCAGTTAAAGTAAAACTTATGGCCACAAATATCACAAACCTGTTCTTCAGTAACGTTTTAGCATTTTAAAAATAACACAATTAAAACACAGTGGTCACACCAGAGCGCAGTGAAAACACAACCTTCTTGTTCAATAGTCCGAGCAACAATGGCAAACCCGGTCGTGTCACGCGACAGCCTCAATGCGGTGTGTCGACGTGGCAATCTAGAATTTTCCAAATCATTTTCTGATGCAATGTGGTGCAACCCAGCCGAGTGTGCTTCGTTTACACAGTGCAGGCTAGCGCTCTGGTTGCAAACTGCCGCGAGCCGTAAATTAAGTGATCAGGTTTCAGCCCCGTGTCTGCCTGTCTGTGTACAAAGTTTAGTAGGTAGAAATTAGTCAGAAGAAGTGTGCGGATTTTATGACATTTAATTGAGAGAGAAAGAAAGAGAAAGAGTGTGTGTGTGTGTGTGTGTGTGTGGTGTGTGTGTGTGTGTGTGTGTGTGTTTGGTGTGTGTGTGTGTGTGTGTGTGTTAGTGTTTGTGTCTTAGTGCGTGAGTTGCCTGTATGTTTGTGTGTGTGTGTGTGCATGTGTGTGTGTGTGTGTGTGTGTGTGTGTGTGTGTGCGCGCGGCGTATTTTGTGAAACGCAGAACACGTATGTCTATAGCTCCGTGTGGCGAAGGATTGCTTGCTACCTCATGGCGCCATAATTACAGGCCATAGGATCCGTCCAGGGCCACGTTACATGGTACTGCCTGCCACAAACCCCAAGCCCTCTAATTAGGGGTGTTCGCACAGTGTCTCAGCCAAGTTTTTAGTTTGGTGACTGTCTCCGCAAAAATGATAGTATTGAAAATGACTGTATGCGCGAAAATGATTAGGAAAACATAGTTTGAAGTCTTACTTGCCAGAGAACGGGAAACCTTTATTCTGGGCCACTTTCGCCCGAAAACTGGTTGAGGGCGAAAGTGGCCCAGAATGAAGGTTTCCCCGTTCTCTAAAGCATCTGATCCAACAACAAAAGTGCAGTAGACCTTACAACGCATTCATCACACAAAGAACACATGGTATCCCTCAGGGATGAAAACAGTTTTTAAAAAAAAAGAGGAGATTGGCGGGGATCTGGGGGTTCACCATGGGTCCCCAGTGGGGTCCATGGCCAAGAGCCCGGCGGGGTCAGGGGGCGGCGCCCCCTGAAGCTGAAGCATATTTGTATTAAATAAGGCATAAAAATCTCTAGAAATCACTTTCTTGCTTCTAAACAACTCATTCTATAAAACAGCTTTCAACACCATGAAGACTGAGACTGATGTGGAAAGAAACTATGTCAATTGACACATTTAGTATGATGAATCCTCAGAACACAAGCTAAAGAAAATTTGACAAACAGTGCTTTCAGACATAAAGAATAAGTCCTGTAGATAAGAAAATCAGAGTGGGAAATCAAAGTAAATCAGATGTATGAAAACGACTGCTGGACTTCAATAAACACAATATGAAAAATGATTATTTTGAACACCTGAAGCTTTTAGGCCTTAAGACCCTTCGTCAGGAAACACTAAACACAAAAAAAAGAACAAATGACATAAAAACAAACTGATGTCACAACAGTACACCCCCCCCCACTTCCCCCTTACAACTAATCATATCCCCCCCCCCCCTTGACACGTGTGTGTGTGTGGGGGAGGTGATTGTGTGTGTGTGGGGGGGGAGGGGTGTTTGTGTGTGTGAGGTGGGGACGGGTGGGGGGGGGGGGGGAGGGGGCGAAGTGTGTGGGGTATGTGTGTTGTGGGTGAGGTTGGGGGAGAAGGAGGAGGAGTAGAGGAAGTATATAGGTAGTGGGGGGAGTGGGCTGGTGGAAAAGGATTCATAGTGTGGGGCTGTTAGCAGACACCTAACAAATGTAGCAAACGTTTGCATTATACCAGGGAAAAGTGTTACACAATACTGTTGTGACATCAGTTTATTTTGATTCATTTGTTCTTTTATATTCTTTTTGTCACTTTGACGTTTTTCCCTTGCTTTGAAGACTCTACGAGTGGAAGTACTCAATTCCTCATCTCTCAGTGGGTTCGAAGTTGTTTTTTTTTCCTCCGTTGTTTTGTTATCCTGTTTTTCCCTTGTGTTTACTGTTGTTTTGTTATCCTGTTTTTCCCTTGTGTTTACTGTTTCCTGATGAAGGTCTAAGACCCGAAAGCTTGAGTGTTTATCTTCTCTTTTTTTTTTTGTAAAATAGGACTTCAAAGTACTCACTTTTCATATTAAGTAAATCAGAGTTTGAATCAAACTATCATGGAAATGGAACTTGTAGAAAAATCAGAGTAGGAGTCAAACTATCATTGGAAATGAAACGTAGATTGTTGCATACCCAATGATCTGAAAACATGCTGTAATGGTGTGGAAATACATTTTCTGTTGGTGACTGGACGCTCGATGTGATCTCTGATTGCCACAAACCCACGACTACCAAAGTAGACACGTTTTTGGCAAAGCTCGCAAAACACTTCAAATTCGCCGTCTTTGTCATGTTTTCTTTTTACATCCGTGACTCTGCGGTCACACACGTCCTTCTGCTGCCACTCGGTCTTCTAGTGGTTCACATACTTCTTTCCCTTTTTTTTCGTTTTGTTTGCACTCACTGGCGGAAAACTCTCGCTGTGAATCGACGCCATGATGAGAAATGATACTGGAAGGAAGCAGAATGAGAACTACGCCCTTTGAGAAAATTACCGACAGAGAAGAAATTCGCGGTGCAGACAAGTTGAGATCGTTTCTGAGCTTCACTCTTCGAATAATTTTCGGCGGCGACTTTTTCTTTCGGCGGAGATGCGAAAAAATAACGGCGGAGACGGCGGAAACGGCGGAGGAGTTTTCATCCCTGATCCCTCCTGTATCTGTCTTTAGTTAGACTGGTCACTAGAACTGGTGCAATCTTTACAAATCAAAATAACACAATGCAAACCAATATTTATACATAGAAATTTTCATGCCATTCCTTTTGATATAACCGACTATAGAGAAACATATTCATGGCTTACAGAACATACATTCATGGTTTATATTCACAATCAGAACTCAAAGCACATTATTTATACTTAGTTTACTCAATTTGAATTATAGTAATCAAATTCACACACACACACACACAAATAAAAACAAATCAGAAAAGGCAATTAAGGAAGAGGTGGGCAGGGCAATGGGTGGAGGGTGGGGGTATTAAAACACACAGACAGAGGAGGGGAAGAGAAGGGAAGCAGACATGGGGACGGCAGGAAGAAGACATGGGGACGGCAGGAAGAAGCAGACATGGGGACGGCAGGAAGAAGCAGACATGGGACGGCAGGAAGAAGCAGACAGGGGGACGGCAGGAAGAAGACATGGGACGGCAGGAAGAAGCAGACATGGGGAGGGCAGGAAGAAGCAGACATGGGGACAGCAGAAAGAAGCAGACATGGGGACGGCAGGAAGAAGCAGACGGGGGGACGGCAGGAAGAAGACAGGGGGACGGCAGGAAGAAGACATGGGGACGGCAGGAAAAGAAACAGGGGACGGCAGAATAAGACATGGGGACGGCAGGAAGAAGCAGACAGGGGGACGGCAGGAAGAAGCAGACAGGGGGACGGCAGGAAGAAGCAGACATGGGACGGCAGGAAGAAGACATGGGGACGGCGGGAAGAAGCAGACATGGGACGGCAGGAAGAAGCAGACAGGGGGACGGCAGGAAGAAGCAGACAGGGGGACGACAGGAAGAAGCAGACAGGGGGACGGCAGGAAGAAGCAGACAGGGGGACGGCGGGAAGAAGCAGACAGGGGACGACAGGAAGAAGCAGACAGGGGACAGCAGGAAGAAGCAGACAGGGGGACGGCAGGAAGAAGACATGGGGACAGCAGGAAGAAGCAGACAGGGGGACGGCAGGAAGAAGACATTGGGACGGCAGAAGAAGACATGGGGACGGCAGGAAGAAGCAGACAGGGGGACGGCGAAGAAGAAGACAGGGGGACCGCAGGAAGAAGCAACAGGGGACGGCGGGAAGAAGAAGACAGGGGGACAACAGGAAGAAGAAGACAGGGGACGGCGGGAAAGAAGACAGGGGGACGGCAGGAAGAAGACAGGGGAACGGCAGGAAGAAGAAGACAGGGGACGGCAGAAGAAGAAGACAGGGACGGCAGGAAGAAGAAGACAGGGGGACGGCAGGAAGAAGCAGACAGGGGGACGGCAGGAAGAAGAAGACAGGGGACGGCAGGAAGAAAAAGACAGGGGGACGGCAGGAAGAAGAAGACAGGGGACAGCAGGAAGAAGAAGACAGGGGGAACGGAAGGAAGAAGACAGGGGGACGGCAGAAAGAAGACAGGGGACGGCAGGAAGAAGCAGACAGGGGACGGCAGGAAGAAGAAGACAGGGGACGGCAGGCAGAAGCCAGGGGACAGCAGGAAGAAGCAGACAGGGGGACGGCAGGAAGAAGAAGACAGGGGGACGGCAGGAAGAAGACATGGGGACGGCAGGAAGAAGACAGGGCGACGGCAGGAAGAAGACAGGGGGACGGCAGGAAGTAGAAGACAGGGACGGCAGGAAGAAGAAGACAGGGGGACAGCAGGAAGAAGACAGGGGATGGCAGGAAGAAGACAGGGGACGGCAGGAAGAAGACAGGGGACGGCAGGAAGAAGACAGGGGACGGCAGGAAGAAGCAACATGGGGACGGCAGGAAGAAGCAGATACGGGGACGGCAGGAAGAAGAAAACATGGGACAGCAGGAAGAAGCAGACAGGGGACGGCAGAAGAAGCAGACAGGGGGACGGCAGGAAGAAGCAGACATGGGGACGGCAGAAGAAGCAGACATGGGGGACGGCAGGAAGAAGAAAACATGGGGACAGCATGAAGAGCAACAGGTGGACGGCAGGAAGAAGAAGACAGGGGGACGGCAGGAAGAAACAGACAGGGGACGGCAGGAAGAAGCAGACATGGGGACGGCAGGAAGAAGACATGGGACGGCAGGAAGAAGAAGACATGGGGACGGCAGAAAGAAGAAGACATGGGGACGGCAGGAAGAAGCAGACGGGGACGGCAGGAAGAAGAAGACAGGGGGACGGCAGGAAGAAGAAGAAGACATGGGGACGGCAAGAAGAAGACATGGGACGGCAGGAAGAAGAAGACAGGGGACGGTAGGAAGAAGACATGGGGATGGCAGGAAGAAGACATGGGGACGGCAGGAAGAAGAAGACAGGGGGATGGCAGGAAGAAGCAGACTGGGGGACGGCAGGAAGAAGAAGACATGGGGACCAGCAAAAGAAGAAGACAGGGGACGGCAGGAAGAAGAAGACAGGGGAGGCAGGAAGAAGAGAAATGGGGACGGCAGGAAGAAGAAGACATGGGGATGGCAGAAAGAAGAAGACATGGGACGCAGGAAGAAGAAGACAGGGGGACGGCAGAAGAAAAGACATGGGGATGGCAGGAAGAAGCAGACATGGGGATGGCAGGAAGAAGACATGGGGACGGCAGGAAGAAGACAGGGGGATGGCAGGAAGAAGACATGGGGACGGCAGGAAGAAGAAGACATGGGACGGCAGGAAGAAGAAGACATGGGGACGGCAGGAAGAAGACATGGGGACAGCAGGAAGAAGCAGACATGGGGACGGCAGGAAGAAGACATGGGGACGGCAGGAAGAAGAAGACATGGGGACGGCAGGAAGCAGACATGGGGACAGCAGGAAGAAGAAGACAGGGGGACGGCAGGAAGAAGACATGGGGACGGCAGGAAGAAGAATGACATGGGGACGGCAGGAAGCAGACATGGGGACAGCAGGAAGCAGACATGGGGACGGCAGGAAGAAGACATGGGGATGGCAGGAAGAAAAGACAGGGGACGGCAGGAAGAAAAAGACAGGGGGACGGCAGGAAGAGAAGACATGGGACGGCAGAAGAAGCAGACAGGGGGACGGCAGGAAGAAGACAGGGGACGGCTGGAAGAAGCAGACATGGGACGGAAGGAAGAAGAAGACATGGGATGCAGAAAGAAGAAGACATGGGGATGGCAGGAAGAAGAAGACATGGGGACGGCAGAAGAAGACATGGGGATGGCAGGAAGAAGAAGACATGGGGACGGCAGGAAGAAGACATGAGGACGGCAGGAAGACGGCAGGAAGAAGACATGGGACGGCAGGAAGAAGACATGGGACGGCAGGAAGAAGACATGGGACGGCAGGAAGAAGAAGACATGGGACGGCAGGAAGAAGAAGACAGGGGACGGCAGGAAGAAGACATGGGACGGCAGAAGAAGACATGGGACAGCAGGAAGAAGACATGGGACAGCAGGAAGAAGACATGGGACAGCAGGAAGAAGACATGGGACGGCAGGAAGAAGAAGACGGGGGGACGGCAGGAAGAAGAAGACATGGGGACGGCAGGAAGAAGCAGACAGGGGACGGCAGGAAGAAGCAGACATGGGGACGGCAGGAAGGGGAATCAGGATGGGAAAGATGGAGCCTGCACTGAAAGGCAACGACGTTGAAATTGTCAATAACCATAACTCTGCCAAAATGAAGAGGTCTGTGAGGTGGTGGGGGGGAGGGCACGATGGTTGAGGGAAGGGATGGAACCAGGGTCACATCTCACTTTCCAGTGAACTCCCACATCATGTACACTGCAGAGTTGTATCACTCTGGGATTGACAGTCCATACTGCTATGAACTCACATACTACGCCACAATACATGACTACTTATGACAGGAGGTTGGAAATTCACTATGACGTGAACCCACACACTGTGTTGCAAGTGTGAAATCGGGAAGCTGGGCTGCACACCATGTAGTATGAGCTCACGATGTCACACTGGTGACAAAGGTGCATCAAAAGGGCTGGCGGTCCACTGTCATGTCAACAATCCATCATGCACTATGTCACAATCCACTCCACAAGCATGGCACTGCAAGCACCACTATGAACAGTTTCCCATACAAGAGAGATGATGGTATGTTCAGACAGGAGACCTAAGGAAGTGGAAAAAGCCTGAACATTGCCTGGGGACGTCCAGCAGGTGGAAGGACTCAAAATCAAGTTGGGGGAAAATAACCAGCAGTGAGTTTGACTGGTGATGAAAACCCCATGATCTCTCCATTACTGACATTCAGGTTTATCTATTGCGAAAGGCCACTGGTTGTCTTAATGTTGCTTTCACACACACACACACACCTCTCTCTCTCCTCTCTCTCTCTCTCCCTCCCTCTCTCTCTCTCTCTCTCTCTCTCCCCTCTCCTCTCTCTCTCTCTCTCTCTCTCTCTCTCTCTAAGCAGATTCATCAAATCTGTGCAATTACTCTATGCACCTTAAAAAAAAAAACTGAATTCAGGTTCAAAGAGAAAGTATCTAATGTTTAATTTTCAGTTCAGTCTTTACTGCAGATCAATTCTGACCGTTCACCCACTACTGATAGTTTATGTAGGCTTTACAGTACTATGTGTTTTACTGTATTTATTCCTCTTCAGAGGCTTTACAGTACTATGTCTTCTTACTGTAAATTTATTCCTCTTCAGAGGCTTTACAGTACTATGTCTTCTTACTGTATTTATTCCTCTTCAGAGACTTTACAGTATTATGTGTTCTTACTGTATTTATTCCTCTTCAAAGGCTTTACAGTACTATGTCTTCTTACTGTAAATTTTTTCCTCTTCTGAGGTTTTACAGTACTATGTGTTCTCACTGTATTTATTCCTCTTTAGAGGCTTTACAGTACTATGTGTTCTTACTGTATTTATTCCTCTTCAGGGGCTTTACAGTACTATATCTTCTTACTGTATTTATTCCTCTTCAGAGGCTTTACAGTACTATGTGTTCTTAATGTATTTATTCCTCTTCAGATGATGCAGATTGTACAAGACTTGCTCTCCTACCAGCTGACAAAACACTATGGTTAACATCACAGATTCCGGGGTGGGTGGTTGTGGGTTCGATTCCCTTCAGAGCCATTTATATTTTGTGGGATTTTTCTCCTCACGATTGGCTCCTGCAAACAGTTGAGTTCACTATAGGTTCAACTGGGAGGACTTGAACTGGAGTCAGGTTTCATCCATTTCATGAATGCGTCACTTCGAGAGTTGTTCAAGTTCCCAACAAACATAGCAGGTGCTCTCATGACAACCTCAACTGTGATTTCCTCTCCATGTCTACACAGTGGTTTCCTCTCCATGTCTACACAGTGATTTCCTCTCCATGTCTACACAGTGATTTCCTCTCCATTCTACAGTGGTTTCCTCTCCATGTCTACACAGTGATTTCCTCTCCATGTCTACAGTGGTTTCCTCTCCATGTCTACAGTGGTTTCCTCTCCATGTCTACACAGTGATTTCCTCTCCATGTTACAGTGGTTTCCTCTCCATGTCTACAGTGATTTCCTCTCCATGTCTACACAGTGGTTTCCTCTCCATGTCTGCACAGTGGTTTCCTCTCCAGTCTGCACAGTGGTTTCCTCTCCATGTCTACAGTGGTTTCCTCTCCATGTCTACACAGTGGTTTCCTCTCCATGTCTACACAGTGGTTTCCTTTTCCATGTCTACACAGTGATTTCCTCTCCATGTCTACACAGTGGTTTCCTCTCCATGTCTACACAGTGATTTCCTCTCCATGTCTACACAGTGGTTTCCTCTCCATTCTACTCCCTGCGGATGCCAATGCTGGGGGGGGGGGTGGGGGGGGGGGGCAACAGGACGACCCAGGCCGTCTGTGGATGGGGAGAGGGAATGAGCATCATGGGGAAATGCTACGGGAGTGGCTCAAAGATGAGACACACACACAAAAAAATGTCCTGAAGAGTTTATTTCCTAATCGACAGTGCTGGTTGCCTAAGACTCATACACAATTGCCACTGTATTCAATTCTCGCATTTTTAAGTATGGGTTTTTCCACGGCCATATCATAAAAAGAGTATGGTTCAAATGATGCAACTGTTTATTTCTTTAACCTTAGATGTAAAATACAAATCAGCTTATACATAGCTTTAAGGTTCTTGACAAATACCAAAAATTTAAACAGAAAATTCTCAATAAATCAAAAGACATCATGATTTCATTATCTCGGGGTCACAGCCAACCCAAAAGATGTTGTGAAGATTACAGTTACATGCATAGAAGTGCAATCTGTTTCACATTATTACATCCAAAATATGTAAAGGTTATGAACAACTGTTGGTCACCTGGATTCCTACTATTTTATGTCTTTGTTACATGTGTGTGCTGAAAAACACACACACACATTTTCCTTTCAGTATGAGTCAGACCAGTACATCAGCAGATATTCTCAACCATACCATTTTCATAGTATGAGCATTTTACTGCAAAGTTTTTAAAGCCTAACTTCCTGAGAATATGCGAACAGTTGTCAAACATGTGCGTATACACTCGCACTCACACACACAGACAAACATACACCATGCTGAAAAAACCCACAAAAGACCATCGCCTAGTAAACAATCAACAAGTGTATCTAATTTCTTCAGGCTTCTTTCATGTGCACTCAACAGACTAAATGCTTTTTTTTCCTTACCAGCATTGGCATCATGTGTATTATCAACTAAAGTAAACTAGCCTATGCAAAAGTCTTCAATCAAGAACACAGTAAAGATCACTGTATATCTTTCCTGATTTCAAGTCAATCTTAGAACTATCACTTCACATGACATTCATCTTTTGAGCAGAACATTTTAACATCATACTGCACGCATTGTATAAAACCAATTTAGACAAACTTGTACTGGTCTCTGAGTGTGTGCGAGTGTGTGTGTGTGTTGTGTGTGGTGTGTGTGTGTGTGTGTGTGTGTGTGTGTGGTGTGTGTGTGTGTGTGTGTGTGGTGTGTGTGTGTGCGCGTGTGTGTGTGTGCCATGTTATCGGCCTTTACTTAAGTCCTAGTGTACACAGAATTGTTTCAGATCAGTATGGATCACTGTTTGTCTTTTATTTTCATGTTATCTGGATATGGGGAAAAAATGCTTAAGGCACAGTTCTTTTTGCACCCAACAGACGCACTTGACTTTTGACCAGTAAGGATCATCTTGTATTTCTCCCAGATACCTGCCTGTACAATTGTTTTGGATGCACACAACAGATACATGATTCTGACCACTGTGGATAATCTTGTGTCTTACTGTGCTGATGGATCATCTGTGTCTCACCAGCAATATACTAAAATGTCTTACTGCACACATCACATGAAAAGAATCTCTAACCGGTATCCATCAGCTCGTATCTTTTCAAGCTACATGACATGTAAAAGGCTTTAACACTTGCCAGTTCAGACATTTGATGCTAGGCTTTTAGCAGAACCCTGTCATGATTGTTTACTGATTATTAACTGAAAGTAATTGTAATGGAAATATATTAATGTATTAAAGTCAGGTAAATGTATTTTGATTTTAAATGATCAGAAAGAAGCAGAATCTTTCAACAGAAAAAGTAATTTTTGAAACAGTAACAATGAAAAATACTGGGGGTGTGGCATCAAATGTCCACATTGGAACAACTGGTGGAGTTAATTAATGCACAGAACACAGCAAAATCAATTTTTTCACCTGCACTATCTTGCATATCTTCGTAATTTGCCAGTGTACTAGTCTTTCAGCACACATTATTCACTGAATTGCATCACCTTATGTTTCTACAAGCAACTTGTTTGTGCAAGTCTTATTGCACACAACACGTGCACATGATTTCTGTTCAGTGTGGATTTTGCGTCTCTTTAGGCTACCTACAAGCATATAACTCTTACTGCACACATCGCATGCAAATGATTTCTGACCAGCTTGAATCATATTGTGAATTCTCTTTAGACTATCTGCCAGTCTAAAAGTCTTACTGCACACATCACGTGCAAATGGTTTCTCACCAGTATGGATCATTTTGTTTCTTCAGGTGACTTGCCTCTCTAAAATTCTTACTGTACACATCACATAAAAATAATTCTCACCAGATCATCTTGTATTTCTTCTGGTATTTCTCCTGTGTAAAGGTCTTACAGCACACATCTCATGCCAACGGTTTCAGACATGTGTGGATCATCATGTGTGCCTTCAGACCAATTGCCGATGTAAATCTCATACTACACACATCACATGAAAATGATTTCTCACCAGTATGGATCAACCTGTGTCTCTTCAGGTGACTTGCCAGTCTAAAATCTACTGCACACATCACATGCAAATGGTTCTCACCAGTATGGATCATCTTGTGTGTCTTCAGATGACCTGCAGAGAACTATAAAAGGCCGACTCTGGGCCACTTGCTACTCTACCACGTTTTTGGGCGAAAGTGGCCTAAAGCCGCCTATTCCTGTTCTCTGACAAGTAACCAAAAAATAACGACCCTACAAACAAATATACTGTGTAGGGTTATCCGTTTTCAATACTAATTTACTAAACTTTTCATAGAGGAAAGTAGCCAGGACTGAACACATTCCCATAGAGTAACGCAGGAAAAGCATTGTGGCTGAACGCGCCCATATACACGGTGGGTGCACCAGCTATCCGATTACTTCGCGGTATGTTAATTGCAGCGTGGGGAGAGCCCTGACAAAGTTAAGTTGCCCTCAGAACAGACAGACAGACAGACAGACAGAGAGGCGGGCACACACACACACACACACACACACACACACACACACACTAACACGAACACTAACACACACAGACACTTTCTCTCTCTCCCCTCTCTCTTCTCTCTCTCTTTCTCTCTCCCTCTCTCTCACACACACACCCACGCAAACAAAACACGGACACCTGCACACACAGAGAAACACACACACTCACACACAGGCCAAAAATCAATACTGCCGCACCTCCTCCACCCCTCTTCCCCCCTCCTTTTTGCCCCTTACATCAGCTTTCTATCTAGAACGTTCGCTAACACCCCGCGTGGGCCTGTTCCTTAGCCCGACCAATCAACTATTAAGCGTAGCTTTCCGGGCGCTCACATGACTAGGTAGCCCACACATTCTTTCGCTGACAGTCAGACGAGCAGGACGGTTTACTGTGCGGCGGGTGTGTTATTTTAATAACCGTTTACCGAAGAACAGAATTGTGTATCTTAAAGGTTTGTTGGCTCGTTGAAGACAATATTGTTGACAAAGATACAGCTAGTTTTAATACGTGTTTGGCTATTGATGAGATTGTTTGAAAGTCGGCCGAAGCAAAACAATCCATTACGCGTTGATTGTTGGGACTGGCTTGAGACAGCTAAAGCCATGTTTAAAAAACATGGCGTCATTTCTTAAGGTGGTGGTAAACACGGCTGATTTGTAAAAAAACTTATATTTGAAACATTTTGCTGTTCCACCCAAGTAAAAATGTTCTCAGTTTGTATCAGACTTGATTGATTGTTAACTACAGATTCAGTGTTTATGGGGCCCAAACTGATCTGTGTATTAAGATGTGTATACTTTTCTACTTTTCTAATTCTAACCAGTTCATTTGCCTTCAAGGGGGCCCTTATGCAACTGAATGGCGATTTTCGAATGTTCTGGCAAACAAACTAGATAGGATTAGGCAGACCTTAGTACATTTACCAGTATGGAGAGGAGTAGTGTGTCCAGCACTATCTTCATATAAATGCTCCAAATATACAATGCCGGATGTACTACTAAATGGCGATTAGAGCCGCCATAAAAGCTTGGCTACGGCAGTAATTGCTGTAACTCTGCCAATTTTCAAGCCTGGTTGAGAAAAGAGGAGCACAGCAAACTAGGCTAAGTGATAAGTTTATATTTTTGACATAAAATCCGCACACTTATTCTGACTAATTCTAACCTACAAAACTATGTGTAACAGATAGGCTGACACAGCCGAACCTATCGCTAATTTAACGCATCGAATCTGCGG
>JAFLJL010002104.1:0-27798 GCA_018398815.1 Conus ventricosus
GAATGCGTCGTTATATCAGGGTGTCAGGAAAAATTTACTTCAATAAATGCATCTTCTTTACATACAATCGGGTTAATGGGACAAAGTGAAGTGTAAAAGGTGCTATAAAGCAGGGGGACATAGTGACAATGGAGGTGGACAATAGTGACAAGGGTACAGTGGTGACATAGTGACAATGGTGTACAGTGTACAATAGTGACAAGGGTGTACAGGGGTGACAAAGTGACAAGGGTACATGGTGACAATAGTGACAAGGGTGTACAGTGTGCAATAGTGACAATGGTGTACATGTACAAAAGTGACAAGGGTGTACAGTGGTGACAATAGTGACAATGGTGTACAGTGGTGACAATAGTGACAATGGTGTACAGTGGGACAATAGTGACAATGGTGTACAGTGGTGACAATAGTGACAAGGGTGTACAGTGGGACAATAGTGACAATGTAGGGGACATGGACGGTTTGGGACAATAGTGACAATGGTGTACAGTGTGACAAATGACAAGGTGTACATTGTGACAAAGTGACAATGGTGTACGTGGTGCCTTCTCTGATCCCCACATGCAAAAACACCTCCTACTAGCCCAATAATGACACCATCATTGCTTTATCAAAGAGTCAAATGGGTGACTGCCCTACTGAGCCCAATAATGATCACCATCATTGATTTATCAAAGAGTCAAAATGGGTGAGCTGCCCTACTGAGCCCAATAATGATCACCATCATTGCTTTTATCAAAGAGCCAAAATGGGTGATGCTGCCAACTGGGAAGAAGACGACCATGTGCACCCAAACGATCCACAGATATCCCCAAAGTGGAGAGATTCGTCCCGGTGTTCCTCCAAGGTAGGTATGGAAAGAGATCAACAATTGAAGTCGGGGGGCGGAAAATTGTGTTCCATGATCACACGTTTTACCAAAGAACAGATGTATATTGCTATGCTTAATCATATCATCTTCTGGTAGCATCCTATTACACACACACGCACGCACGCACGCACGCACGCACGCACGCCGCACACACACACACACACACACACACACACACACACACACGTGCGCGCCTGTGTGCGCACGCATACATATGAAGACAAAAAACCCTTTACACCACACACACACACACACACACACACACACACACACACACCTCACACACACACCACACACACACGACTCACACACACACTGCGCGCCTGTGTGCGCACGCATACATATGCAGACAAAGACACACACACACACACACACACACACACAACACACACCCAAAACCACACACACACACACACACACAGAATGCACAAGCGCGCACGCACGCGCGCGCGTGCGCACATACACATACACACACAAAACCACCTCAAAACACACACACACACACACAACACACACACACACACACACACACAAACACACACATACTCACACGCACGCACACAGCATGCATGCATGGCAGCATGCACGCAGCACGCAAAAACACCACACACACACACACACACACACCCCACACACACACACACACACACACCACACATGCACACGACTCCCTCTCTCTTTTGTCTCTGTTCTCCTCTCTCTCTCTCTCTCTTTCTCTCAGAGAAGGTAAATATCTATGTTCAAGACCACCCATGTTATTTTGCACAAAAAACCCCCCCCTTTTCACATCTAAATCACGTCCACACATATCAGTTTTGACCAATTTTAACACCTGTTTTTAAACAAAATTAACACCTCAAAACCTCTAAATATTGACGTTATTAACACATTAAAAGGGGGCTTACGTGCTAGATAAGATTTGGTGATCGTGAACGAAGATATTTACCTTCTCTCCCAGGAACATAAAATGAACTAAATAGTTATATAGCTTGACGGTCCTGCCTTAACCGCTTCAGCCAGTAAATATTGATTGGAACGCTCTTGCATGCTCCGCTGCACAGGAGGTCTGCAGCCCAGGGGTATGACATCATATTTGGCCGGGCACAGTCAGATCTCATTATTCAGCGAGCGACCTAACCCGTGAGGACGTGTTTTAGTCGCTGTGCTTAAAGCCGACCGGCCAAAAGATAGAGTCTAAATCTTTTTAGAAACCAAGCAACGAAAACGTGAAATGACGTTCAATCTGCAATATGGAGGTGTTTTGGAAACTCCTTTTAAGTTTTTTTGAAGCAGAACAAGGAAAGGAATGCACAGTGAAACGTGAATGAGTGGTTGAAAACAAAGATTGGAATTTGCCTTCCTACGCACGGAGACTGAGAGAGATATTTCGTTTGTTATCTCCATACATTTCTAAATTCAGCACTGTTGGACTGTCTTTCTATGAAGCCTTTAACATGAAAAAAGAGCTTAAAAACCAGTTGAAAGCAGTGAGGAGATCAGACCTATTGGGTTGAGAAGACGCCGTCAATTTTTCCCCGACGCGAACAACAACAATCCCAGTAAAAATGGCGGAACTGATCAATAATACTAGTCAGTTCACTTACTGCCACACGCAGTGGCTGTTGCCAAGACCGTCTAATCAATATTGGCCTCCTGAGGAGCCGCTGGCACTGGAAATAGGTCGCGCTACAGGCAGTGGCACCGATATAAGGCCAACTAGTATTGACTTTTGTTGTTGTGGCTTCGCTGTTTTGCTGCTGCTTCATCTTCATCCGTTTCGTCGTTTTGCTGCTTTAAGGCTGCCTTTTCAGAGGGTCGCTGAGAAAACTTTGAAGAGATCCTGTGATTATTGATTTAGGGCTCTAATAAGTGCTTTTAGGTGCTCGTCTTGAATTTACGCCGTTCAAAGTGCGAACAAAAAAAACAAAACAAAAAAACAAAACCAAAAAAAAAGTCCTTTCCATTCCTCTGCAAGCACCTCCGATCTATTGTGTGTGTTTGTTTTGTATTTGTTTGTTGTTTGTTTTGTGTTTGTTTGTTTTGTGTTGTGTGAGAGAGAGCGTTTTGCCATACAAAGCAATGCAGAAATCCAGGTCAAAAAGACCTGCTATTGATTAACATAGTTAATTAAACCACACACGCCCCACCCCCCCGCCCACGCACGCACACATATAAAACCCTAATGACTCACAGCGCGCTCTTCTATTCTAATACCATTAAAAATCAAAAACAAACAACTGGCTTTCCGTCTTGATTAGTTTTTTTACATCTAATGAATTTATAGGTCCATTAATTAGTTCTTTAAATTCACTGTTTTTTTTTCCAATCGATAATTGCAAAATCCCTGCCCTAGTTGATGGCAAAACCTTTAGAACTGTAGACGGGTACCCCATCAAACAAATTAGTATCTGTCTTAACTGGTTGTAAATGAACATACAACTTTGGGGTTCACAAGAAATCAGATGGCTTATTACCTTCAAATTGCCAGACATCTTCTCTTGTACTAAATCTATAAGTTTCTATCGCTACCGTGGAAGCCTAAGATTCTTGCAAAGCCCCTTAGAAAAGTATTGCCCCTCTTCTTTCTTCTAGTGGGAAATGTTTTAGTAATTTGAGGTTTGTGCTTCTTTTAATTTTTAACAATAAAACCATATTCGCTAAGTACTTCTTTTAAAGAACAAAAGTTGTAGAACCATCAGTAATTTTGCACATTAGTTTTTTGATTGCCCCCCCCGTTACTAATATTGATCCAGTTTTTTTTGGACTTCTTCAGATACGTTAGCCCACATAACTTTAAACCCAAATTTTCTTTAAAGGGGCAATCCTACAACTCCTGCGCCAATTAACAATTGGATGCGTTAAGAACACACCTCGTTTTGTTTGGTTATATAGATGTACATTTTTTTTTATAACTATTTAAAAAATTTAACTTAAATATAACGAGTGTTATTAACGCCCCGGGGGGAACTGACCCCTTGCTACTTTTCTAGTATGCTCTTCTACTTCTAACTCTATTTAATAAATCAGAACAAACAACTGGCTTTCCTTTTGATTAGTTATTTTACATCCAATGAATTTTTTATATTCCAAATTAATTCTTTAAATTGCTGTCTCCGTCAAACGTATAAAAACTGATAATCGCAAAAGCCCCCGCCCCAGTTTGGTTTAGCAAAACCTTTAGAACTGTTGAACGGATTGCCAGCAAACAAATTAGCACATGTTCTTAACTGTTGAAATTGACATACAAAATTGGATTTACGAAAAAATCAAAAGGGTTTATTGCCTTTAAATTGATAACATCTTCTCTTGTACTAAATCTATAATCTTTGTCACTGCTGTGAAAGCCTAAATTCGGCAAGTCCTTTAGGGAAAGTGTACTCTCTTCTTTCTTTTAGTGGGAAATTTATAGTAATTTTGAGGTTTGCCTCGTTAATGTTAACAATATCCCAAAATTTCGCTAAGTTCTTCTTTAAAAAACAAAAGTTGTAGTACCATCAGGTTTTGTTATATGAGTTATTTGATTGCCTTGTTCGCCATTAACATTAATCCGGAAATTCTGAGCCTTTTCAATATGTTAGCCCACATAACTTTAAACCCAATTTCTCTAAGGGGCAACCCTTTTAATTACCCGCGCCTATTGTCAATTGGGTGGTTTAAGGGCAACGTTTGTTTGTTGTTTATATAGATGCGCATCTTTTTTATAACTATTTAAAAAATTAATTTAAAAAATGGTAGCTTTTGAATATATTGAACATGTTACTTACAATGTAGGAGCGTTTTTTTAAACCCCAAATCTTTTGGGCTTCAGCAATTTAAACCATTGCAGTAGATGGATCAAAACGGCTTCCCCAAGTCCCGATTTGTAAACCCACTAACTAAATATTTAAATCCGCCAATAAAGAATGATAGAGTGCCATCACATGGTCATCCCACCCTATGGCCTTTTTCCAGAATCAGTTAAATTTTGCCATTTACTGCGCAACTACTGGCTGGGGTTTTTCATATGCAAACCATTTTAAACCATCCTAATCTTTAGTAAGGTCATATATAACTTTCATGTTTATTACCGTACAGACGCAACTAACCGAACTGCAAGTGCCCCTCCCAACGACAACGCATTTAATCCATTTTAACAGTCCAATGAACAATAATGCATATGAAAGAATCTGCAACGAATTTAACATTAACCCCTTAACCCGACTTTAGACAAAAGTTAGACCGCAATCATGGGTTAGGCACATTGTATTTGTGGGGTGCAAAAAAAGAATATACTATGACACGGCCTAGCCACACCTCTTTTCACCAAAAAGCACAAGTTAGAATTGGGATCAATAGAACAAAAAAAACCCTAATGCCTGGACAACATTTATCTTAGATAAAAGTAAAGGTTAACATGCCAGCGTGCAAAGACTTAATGACTCCATAAGGACTACGTTTGGTGTGTAATTTGGAGCGCAAGCACAGACCAAGTCTAGCATAGTTGATCAAACACAGCTTTGATGCCAGAAAACAATTTCTAGCTAATTTTGAAGATGTATTAAATCTGGGTGTTGATTTGCCTGCTAGCATACAAAGGTATCAAGACGTCTTGCACATTGCTAGGTCAAAGGTTGACTTTGTTGTAGGCCATGGATTATACATGCTACCCTCTGACCTTAGACTGCAAAATTGGCATGATACAGAATTATAACAATGAAATCCTCATAGCTGGAGATGACCAAGACTTAGGGCACAAAAAATGGTTTAAACACAAGGCCCGCCCCATCCATTTTAAAAGTACCTTGCCCTGAAGAAAGCGATTCACCACCAGTTTATAAGCGATCCACAACCAGAAAGCAGCCCAGAAAGCACGCCACCTGGTGATCTAAACCCTTTCACTGACAGTTTATCTAGCGGAAAAGACGGCCCTTGTTGTGTTTTTAACTTTTACGGGTTAGCCATACTTCATTTCACTAAAAATTAATCCAGCAGCTAACGCTCCTAATGTCCACAATGGTCAGCCATATAACCAGCCACCTTACCTATAGTAGAAAAAACCCAACTAACAACACTGCCAATTTTGCCAGGCAGAGCATCAAGCGCTTTGGCAGCTAACTTCTTTTAAAAAGTTTGCTAGATGATGTTAATTGTTTTCTAATCCAACTTTTACCAGGCCTGAGGGTTGGAGGCGTTAACTGGCCTGTTGGTGCGCTGCCTTTAAAGCAAAAAACGAGTGGGAGATAGCAAACCCAACAGCTGTTAATATACTAACTATTGTAATCCCCTCTTCTCTGAACAGAATCCTTATTCTTTCTGCTAACGTAGTGTTTTCATGAAGTATTTTGTTTATAACTTCTCTGATTCTGGTTATTTGCGATTCTAGATGCCCTCTGTTAATTGAAATCGCTTCTAAACAGTTCTTTTCTTTTGGCTCATTTTAACTCCTGTAATTTTTGCTGTATTCTAGCCTTTCTTTTTAGTCCTAGATTGTTATCGTCTGCATCAGCCAGTTTTATTTTTTTCTTCTTCTATATCTCTTTCTACCTCACCAAGTTTTGCTGTGTTGTGCATTAGGTTACCCCTTAATTGTCTGTAGAGCTTTATCAAGAACCCTTGCGATCTCGATCAGAAAATTGAGAAATTTACAAGTTCCTTTACATCTGTCTCCTCACTTAAACTCGTTTTAATTTCTGCTATTAGTTCATCGCTTCTTTACTTAAATCTTGAAGAGGTATGTATTGTATTTAGATTGTGTTGGCAACTTTGCCCAAAGTTCTGTAAACGACTAACGGCTTCGGCTCTAAGCTCTAAAAGGTTTAAATGTTCTGGCTTAAACAATAGGAGTTTTCGTCTAATTGTGCTTATTTTTAAAAACTTGGTTGGGTTTTGCGTTGAAGTAACCTTCGCGCGCTCTCCAGCAAACCCGTTCTTATATACAAAGCCCACCATCTTCCTCAAAATCGTTAGGATCAACTACTTCTGGCAGCTCTCGCCCTATGCTTTTTTAGAATGATTCAATTCGCTGTCGCAATAGTTCTTGACGTTGTCTGGTGAGTAAAGAACCTGCTCCTCAATTTCTTTTTGCAATGAAGGTCCCAGTTTCGTTTCATCTTCTTTTTCAACAGGATCAATTGGGGTCAAAAAACTTCATCCATATTTTTTATTTTATATTCTTTTTTGTTTTATAAAAAAGAATCATACGGTTGTGGACCCTCGACCCCTACAGAAAAGAGAAAGAAAACCCCCCGGTGTAAAAGGCATAAGGCAGACTGTAATAAATGTAAATACTCCATCAACAATTCAACCTGGACAAGATTTAATAGTTATGGTTCCCCCATCTTGGCGGGGATGTTATATGCAGGGGAAAGCTAAACTACATTCAAATAGTTTTACATCGGCAGTTTCCCAATCTTTTTTGTTTAAGGGGGAAAAACTTAAAAAAACTATTTTTTAAAAAGGGGGAATAAGCCGATAAAGACCCCAAAAAAATTTTT
Source organism: Conus ventricosus (assembly GCA_018398815.1). Lineage (NCBI taxonomy): Eukaryota > Metazoa > Mollusca > Gastropoda > Neogastropoda > Conidae > Conus > Conus ventricosus. Next base: position 7,345 of record JAFLJL010002104.1, read on the forward strand.
TCCCCCATTTGAGGGGAAAAAAAGAAAAAAGAAAAATTTTTCAAAGGTAAAAGGGAAACGGGCCCCAAAAAGTTAAAGAGAGATGCAAAGAAAATTTTAAAGATACTTTGGGAACTTTTTTAAAGACCTGTCCCAATTTTTGGCTGAAAAAACCATACCAATTACCAAGGGCCTAAAAAAACTTTTAAAAGACATTTTTAAAAATTTTTGGTTTTGTTTTCTTCTGGAAAACTAACAAAAAAAAAAAATAAAAAAAATTTTTAAAAAAAAAAAAAAACGGGGGGGGTTTTTAATATAAAGATAAAAAGGATTTAAAATAAAAAAGAACACCCTTCGAAAATAAAAACAAACAGCATCTTAAAAATTTTTCTTCTGAAAAACCCTTTTTAAAAGGGAAAAATTTTTTTTTTATTTAATGAAAGGGAAAATTCCCTTTTAAAGGGGTCAAAAATGTTTTTAAAACCAAAAAAAAAACTTGTAAAAAGAGTTGTCGTGGACGGGGGGATTTTTCCTCAAAAAACTTTGGAAAAAAAGAAGGGGTTTCCTAAAAAGGGTTGGGTTAAACTAATTTAAAAAAATTGTTTTGATGAAAAGGTGGGGAAAATTTAAAAAATAAATATCGGGGGAAAAATTTCAGGGGAAAAAATTTTTTGGGTGGAGAAAATTGGGAAATGGTTAAAAAATTTTAAATTCAAAGAAACAAAAAACCCGGAATTTTAAAACCCATTTTTTTGGGTTTTTATCTCGGGGAAAATTTGGGAAAAAAGTAAAAGTAAGGGTTTTTTAAAACAAAAAATTTAAAAAAACGAGGAAAAGTTAAAATTCTGCCCAAAAAATGCACGCCTTTTTTGGGGATTTTTGGAGTGGGGGGAAAATTTTTTTCGTACTTGATTTGTTACAAACAATCTACAGGTTTCATTACGAGCACATTGTTATATTCTGCACAACTATTAAGCACAGACAAGTCTACAAAGAAAGGAAGTTTATTTTGGACAGATGATAATATATTTTTAGTTGATCCTAGCGACAAACTGAGCGACTGTTTAGAACATTACTATAGACTATTTGAGGGAACTGAAACGCTGTTTATTATTGATGACTGTTCGGCTGAACGAGACATTGTTAAAAAAAAGAAAAGCTCTGTCAAAGCTAGCCTTTAGTGGTCGCCACGCTTAGTTTCTGTGTGGGCTCTTAACTCAAAAATACAATGCTGTCTTAAAAGACTTTCGATCGCAGTTAAAATCAGTCGTATTATTTTACACTAAGGACAAAGATAGTTTTGAAGAATGTTTAAGTGAAAATTATATAATAAGGGACAAAGATAGCTAAACAAAATAAAAGAGCAGTTAGAAACATCTAAGCACGCTAAGCTATGCTTACTGACTGACCCTCCAGTTCAATACGTTTGTTTATTGTAGATTGTTTACTATTAATGCTTTTAACAATTTGTTTATTATAATTTGTTTATTATAAAAAAGAATGTCTCGAGGGCCAGAATCAAAAGCGCAGCTAGCTCCTAAATGCACTGCAGTAGAGCTAAAAGACCTAGGAGACACAACTGAGTTTGATCTAATAGGAGTGCCAGGAAATGGTTATGGATTTGAGTACACAGATGACGGGGTTTACAAACGAACAGAAATTGAAGACAAAAACGGCAGCAACATCCTACCCTAGAAGAGATAAGAAATTTAAGAGCAAACGATTTTGGCAAACGTGAATACAAACTTCATAAAAGAGAGAAATGCTTGGGCGTTGCTTCCGAAATTGACTGGAATTTAAAGTTTGAACTACGAAGCCCCAATGTATACTACGATAAGAAAAACAATTTTAGAAAGGTTTTGAATGCAGGCCCCTTTCTTGTTAGCTTGGTTCCAGAACACAACAGAAAAAACAGGTTGAAATAACCAGGCAGGGTTCTGAATATATGCTGCAGAGAAAGAAGTCCTTAGCTGAAGTGGGGGGTGACTTCCGTCGGCTTAGAATTTACCCCCAAAACTAGAAATCACTACCTAGGCAAATGACGATGATTTTTCGCTTATTTATTACTCCGAGGAGGGCGAAACTAGTTTGCCAAACATGCCTTTATTAAGGCATACAAAAAAGGCTGAAAACTTGGATGCCCCTTTTAAGCTCGTTATTGTTATTACTAAAAACGAGATGAAATAAACGCCATTGCAATCATCCGACAAGGTTACTGTGATGGTTGACAAAGACAACTAACAGTACTCGACTTTATTTTCATTAAGTATTTTGATTTTATTGCGTTTTACTCTGTTGATGAAGTGTTGCCAGAAGGGTATACTAAGAAGATATATATATAAATTAATTAATAAATAATCTTATTTAAAAAATGAGGTTCAACAGTTTAGGTAGAGCAAATAATAACTTCAAAAGGAAATAGAAAGCGACTTGGATAAGTATAGGATTACTAGAAAGAAATATGCTAAAGCTTTAAATACTCTTTCTTATGTAATTACTGGCTCATCACTGTAGCTAGCATAAGTGCTGGGTCTGGCGTTGCTCTTTAGCTAGTGGGTCGGAGCGCAAGCCTCTTTTAGCATTAGGTGGTCTTGGTTTAGGGTTAGGCGCCATGTCTATGATTGTAAATGCTGTTTTAAAAAAATTAACTCCTAAATTACAAAAGCACACTGCCATTGTAGCCCTAGCATCGGCAAAACTTTGTTCATTAAGATTAAGAATAAGCAAATCTTACAGGATGAAAACATTTCAGACGAAGAATTTCAGAAGCTTATGGCTGACGGCGATGATTACAGACGACAAAAAATTGAACTTCAAAAGGAGTGGAGAAGACTTTTACTTGCACGGCAGTAGACACTGATGCAATTAAACAGAACATTGAAAAACAAACACATGATCGGTTAAACCCAAAATAAGCCCAAAAAAAAAAAGTTTAGCAAAAAAAAAATTATAAGTTTTTGCAAACACTATTTTTTTTTGTTTAACTTACTTGTTTGGCGGGACAACTTTGCAGCTCTTCACGAACAAAGGATCTTTTAGGGGGAGGTCTTTAGACGTAAGTACGCCGCTAGAAGAAAAAGTTTCTCTTAAATAATACACCGAGGGTCTTTTTCATAATTCGTTTCAACTTCTATACGTCTACGCTCCAAAATAGGATCTGTGGCTCTAATTCTAACATCGCCCTCTGCCTCTCCAGGAGCATACAGGTATCTTACTTTTATCCAAACGGGAAGAGTTTTTGAGTCCCCGCATCTTCTATGCTAATTTTTTTTTACTTAATTTTCGTTTATGTTTAAGGGGCCCGTTGCTTTAAAATTCTTCATTGTTCATGGCACGTAAGACTGATGGGAATCCTTTTTAACCCATTCTGTATTACGCGTTCTGTACTTCGTAGTGTCCATAATTTCTCTGTGATATTGATAGGTAAACGGCGTTCAGCTAGATTCTTATTAAAGTTTTCTACTAGGGCTTGTGATCGATGGTTGCCCGGGATCCCTCTCTTAACTGTAACATGATGTTTTAAAAACAGCTGGTTGGCAGAGCCTTTAAACTCTTTTCCATCATCAACTTGAACCATCCTAGATACTTTAATGGCCTCGCATGTATATTTGTTTGAAAGCCACAGCCACAGCAGTTGAGCTTTTATCCGTTAAAGTTCAGCGGGCTTTGTATCTTGAAGCCATGTCAACAACTGTCGAGCATACTTAAACTTTTTCTTCTAACTTTATCATGTGGTAGATACAGCAAGTCCATCTGGTGGGTGTCATTAGGAACTGAATTAACAAATCTAGGCCTTATTATTTTTTGGGGGGGGGCAGGCAGATAATTTGCCAAATTGCCTGTTTTGAAAGCCAGTCTTTCGCATCTGATTCAGACACTCTAGCAGCTTTACTCAGTTTTCAATAGCAGCCCTTTCCCTTTCCAATACCCTTAGGAGAATAATATATTTGTACTTGTCCATAAGAAGGATTGTATTTTAATTGATTTTAAATTGTTTGTGCAAGAATATAGATTGCTCCCATAGCACCCCCCACAATAAAACCAATTTCTGCTTTTTTTCTGTTCTTCTGATGGTTCATAAAGTCAGACAGTTCTGGAGGTGGCGATTTTAGAAACTTCTTTCCTGTCACTAAGTAAAACTCATTCATTGCCTCATCAACGTCTGAAAATGTGGTGCTCTGCATCCCCTGTTTCTCTTAACTTTTTATTAATAAAGTTGTCAGATCGGCCGAATGTTCTCGAGCATTCAGGCAAGTTAAGGGTAGTTTGCTGTTGTTGAAAGCAAGTCTTGGTTCTTCAAGTGTGCGAATTCAGCACACCAGAGGGGAATACCCTGAGTCGCATACTGAAGGAGGGAGAGTTACTGGAAGGTTTCCATGTCCGAGGGATAGTGACAAGGATTTGCCGCCCTGGCCGGTTCCGGGTTAGAGGGGAGTGTCCAGTCCGACCACTGGCTGGCTATTCACTGGGTTCTCCAGTGGGCCTGAAGGGAAGGCGATCGTGTCAGGTGCCGCACGGGTAGGGGACCGTCAGCCTGCAGGCAGAGTAACAGCGACCATTCAGTCGTCCTTGTTCTGAGGAATGAATGGAAGGCTGCGGCCAATTGATGGTTTTGCCACCTTGTTTGTCTATAGAGGTATAACTACTCGAAGAAATCAGTCCTGGCTGGTAGAGAAGTCCAGGCTGTTAGTACAATGGGTAGCTTGGGGAATCGAACATGATTTGAATGGGAGGTTATGCATTAACCACTGGGTGCCCAAGTCTTTTTTGGGCGCTAGCAGCTGTGGTGTGTGTGTATGTGTAGGTGACTTGTGATTCCATTGGTGGAATAAAAATAACTTGGGGATTTATTGGTAAAATCGTGTGATGTGTGTGTGCCAGTGATTCCATTGGTTGAGCCAGTTAAAACTCGGGTTCTCTTTTGTTTGGGGAATGAATATAAGCTGCTTGGAAAACCAGGGAGTGTGTGACTCACTTTAAGGGAAAGTGAACTCGCCCGTCTTTGCTGAGGGCTCAAAAAATACAGCGTGAAGCAGAGGTTAGCTGTCGCCTTGTTGTCTCCTGGGTGGGGACGTAAGACAGTGGAGGTTGCTGTAGCCTCGGAGCCGACGACGAAAAGAATTGTCTCCCGTGTGGGGACGGTCGCCCAGCAAGACGTGTCAGCCTGTTGGAGCCTAGAAAAGGGAGCTCCCCAGGAAAAACGGTGGGGTGTTCAGCCAGAGAAGACCTGTGGGAGAGGCCGACAGGAGCCCTTTCAGTGGGAGGGCGAAGTACGGGAGTCCGGGAGACTCGTGTGAGGGTGCGACTCAAGCTACGTTGCCAGTGTCCCCAACTGGGATTTTGGCCAATCGGGAGGACACAACAGTGTGGCACTTCAGCTCGTGGTCGTACAGTGGATGAGAAAAATTGACGATCAACCAGGAATGCTGGTAAGTTAGGCGTTTATTTGCTCTTAAGGTATAAGTGTGCAAACAGATAGTGGAATATTGTTTTTCCCTGGCAAAGTAAGAATAACTGAAGAACAGGGGAGCGATTTATAAAATTTGTCTGTATGCTGTTTACATTGTTGTATGATCAGATATTGTGTTGTGTAGTGACGGGGGGGGGCTCGGAGTCAAGTTGAATAAAAGTTGATTATTTTCTATGAAATGTTATTGGTTTCCCCCGTCACCTTTTTTGCGGCCCGAGGTGAGGGGGACAGAGTGCGTGTGCCTATGCGGAGCGCATTTTGATTGTGAAAGCGTAAATACTTCTGTCCTAACCCCCTGCATCCCTGAATATGAAAATCATATTTTATTAACGAGGGGGGAGCACGCGAGACCCGTCACAAATTGGGGGCTCGTCCGGGATGAACATAAATGAGTCCATTTTGTACTGGGTTTTGTTCAAATTACAAGGGATTTGAAAATTGTCGTAATTGTGGAAACCTAGATTTTTTTTTAAACCTGGAAAGACGTTAGTCATGTGTTGATTTTTTTGATTTTTTTTTTCATGACTGGGCCTTGTATTTGAACTTGCTTGATTTGGTTGCTGTTGAGGTTGATTGTGTGAGCACAACTATTGATCGCTTATTTACAAGTGATCATGTGGATATTCCTTGTTACTGTGGTTGTATTAACTAGCTGATCGAGGGTTAATAGCTTAAAAATGTCGACTGAAGAGGGTGCTGAGAAAATGGTCCACTGAAAAAGATGGACCTCATAGAAGAAGGAAAAGCTTAGACTAAAGGTCCGAACTGAAGGCATATGTAGATGAGAACTGGCCCCTTTGTAATCGAGCTCAGAAAATACAAAGGGAACGGGAAGAACAGAGAGAAAAGAAAAAAGGTAAAAAGAGGAGAGAAAAAGAGAACGGGAAAAAGAGGAGAGAGAAAGAGAACGGGAAAAAGAGGAGAAAAGGAAAGAGAACGGGAAAAAGAGGGAGAGAAAGAGAAGGGGAAAAGGAGGAGAGAGAAAGGAACAGGAAAAAGAGGAAAAGAGAAAGAGAACGGAAAAAGAGGAGAGAGAAAGGGACGGGAAAAGGAGGAGAGAGAAAGAGAACAGAAAAAGAGGAGAGAAAAAGAGAACGGGAAAAAGGAGAGAGAAAAAGGGGAACGGGAAAAAAGGAGAGAGAAAGAGAACGGGAAAAAGGGGAGAGAGAAAGAGAACGGGAAAAGGGGAGGGGGAGAGAAGGGGAAAAGGGAGGAAGAGAACGGGAAAGAGAGGAAAGAGAAAGAGAGAAGATAAGGCAGTTTGAGTTAGAAAAATTAAAATTGGAGAAAGAAACGGGACGTGGGACGCAAAACCTCAAGTGAACCTGCACCACATGTCAGTCCCTTGATCAATATGCCAAGGTTTCGATGATAATCCGGACCATTTAGAGGTTTCATTTCGCAATTTGAAAGGATTGCCAAAGATCAGGGCTTACCCGAAGAACGGTGGGCCACAAATTTGCTGCGCTGCTGACACCCAAAGCAGGGATGCTTTTTTTTTTTTGCTTACCACCCGAAAAAACAGACAGATTATGAGTCGTGCGTGATGCTTTGTTTCAGAGGTTTCCAGGTAACCGCCGATAGATATAGGAAATTGTTCAGAGAAACCTTCGTAAATCAGGGAGACGCACGTACATTTTATTTCGGCTTAGGGCTCTCTTTGACAAATGGATAAGGTTAGGAAACATCGAACAACTTTGAATCTTTGAGGGAGGAGATCGTTAAGGAGCCCAAAATTCTCTCCACTTGCGGAAGGATCTCACAGTATTTTGGCGGAAAGAGAATTAGGGAAATTTTAGAGGAGTTAGTGAAAGTTTGCAGACAGGTATGAATCTGCCCATGATCAGCGTAATGGGATGAAGGGATCGAACCAGTCGAAACCCTTTAAAGCCCAGACCACACAGTCAAAGGGGGTGATTCGCCGACTCCCTACAAAACAGGAGGCGAGACCGCAGTTAGAAACGCATTCTAAGTCCCAAGGCAACAGTGGGACTCAAGAGAATGTTAGAGTGAAACGCACATGTTTTTAAAAAGTGGGCGAGAGGGCATAATCGCCAAGGAATGTAGCGGACTGCGAATACATTCAGTTGTTGCTGTTGATACAATTCAACAGGAAGGCAGGGGGCCACCACCAACTACTAGGGGGTAGTAAAACGGGGAAACCGGTGACCTGCTTATTAGACACAGGACCTGACTCTAGGGCAAATGGTAGAGCCCGGTTTGTGAGAGAGACGGACTAACCGGGGAAACCACCTGCGTGCAATATGCAGATGGAAGAATTAATTGGCTCCTTTTGGGCCCCTGCAAGTGGAGTCAGAGTTTGTCAGGAGTACTCTCACTGCAGCAGTACAAAAGAACCTTCCCTATCCGCTTTTTTAGGGGTAGGGATATCCTCCCGAAGCCCTAACCAGCTGCCAGTCAAGTAGGGAAGCAAGGGCAGTGCAGGGTAGGAAAGTAAACAGAAAGCGGTGGAGTGCACAGGCGCCGCTAGCAGTTAGGCTAGCGTAGGCCATGAAGGGGCCATGGTGGTGGTGCCCGTGGACCATTTAAATAGGTCGTCGTGGCAGTGCTGTAGGCCATGGTGGCCGAGTGGGTGGTTCAAAAAGTTGTTGGCGTTGCCGTGGTAGTCAGAAATGTAGGAGCCACGGTGGCGGACCTCAGGGGGGGGCCAAGGGGGACCACAGAGTAAAATGAACCGGCAGCTGGGCTGGAACCAGGGAGGCAGTAATAACGCATGGCAAAAAGGTCGAGGTGACCAGCTATCATTAGAAAATGCCAAAGACAGTCAGCTCAAAGGAGCAGATAATCCAGTGTCAGGAAAGGGTAAAGTAAATAAGGCTCATCAAGAATGGGGCATAGGCACTGAGTGGGATTCGAACCAAGGACGTTCCACACAGAAAAAAATTTAGTTCGGGTAAGATGAGGAGGGATCATCTCTTAAACGTTTTGGAAAGGGGGATGATCGTCGTCGCAGTGAATGGGTGCGACAGCCCAGTTCACGTGATCTTCGAACAACAGACTCTAAGGCAATGAAAGCAAAGGGGACGAATGCCAAGGAGATTCTGCCGAACAGGCTAGAAGAGGATCGCGCAGATTTTCACGCGCTCCTGTAAGACTAAAATGTGTGAAAGGTGCGCTGACTCTCTTGTAAAGCCGAATGCGCGAACTATCTGCCCAGGTACTATTGGCAAGCCACAAACGGGGGTCAACATTGAAGGGGGAGGAGTCGGTCAAGGGTTGGAGTAATGCCTCCAGGGCGTTGCTGTTGTAGTGTGAACAGCAGAAGTAGAACAATGGTAGGAGCAATGCCTACGGGCTGCCCGTTGTGGTGGTGGTGGGGAGCAGTCTTCTGTTACGGGCAGCTTTCCGTGTAAATAATGTAGCTGGCTGGTTGTGTTTTTTTTGAATTTGCGTGCCCATCGTGGGGTGGGGGGGGGTTTAGTACATGCTCACGTGTTATGATTTTTTTTATTTTTCTGGTTGGTATCTATTTGTCAAATTGTCTTGTTCACTGATCGTAAAGTGTGAAAAAGTCCTTTTGGGTTTTGAAATCAGGATAAATGTTTTATTTGCATATTTTGTGTGAGACCCCTGTTAGAGATTGTGGCCACAGCCCCGAATTTGATTTTGATATTAAGTAGGCGGGCCACACACCTGAATTGGATCTTGTGTTAATCATTTGGGTTTTGCTATATAAGAAGTGAATGGAATGATTAATTAACATGATGGGGCATGCTGATAGCTAACGCTATGGACGAGTCTTGATTATACGTGAGCCAGGTTAGAGTTAAATGTTGTGCACAGTCGTATGACTGACCAAAGAGTGATGTTTGGATTTTTCTGATTTATCTATTTGGTTTAACTGGGTACATTTATCCATGTTAGAGATGCTGATGGAAGTGATGTCTTGAAGCAAGGGGTAGTACTGTTATATCAACCCATGCAACTGAGTTGGTTTTATCCAATTGAGAACATTCGTCCGGAGGAAATGTTGATTGGAACAAATTCTTAAGGTACGGGGTGTCATGAGTCGGCCGAATGTTCTCGAGCAATTCAGGCAAGTTAAGGGTAGTTTTGCTGTTGTTGAAAGCAAGTCCTTTGGGGTTCTTCAAGTGTGGAATTCAGGCATCACCAGGGGGGAATACCCTGAGTCCATCCCTGAAGGAGGAGAGTTACTGGAAGTGTTTCGCATGTCCGAGGATAGTGACAAGGAAGTTTGCCGACCTCCGGTCCCGGGGTAGAGGAGTGCCCCAGTCCGACCACTGGCTGGCTAATCACTGGGTTTCTCCAGTGGGCCTGCAGGGAAGGCGATCGTGTCAGGTGACCGTCACGGTAGGTGACCGTCAGCCTGCAGGCAGAGGGGCAGCGACCATTCAGTCGTCCTTGTTCTGAGAATAAAATGGAAGGCGCGGCCAATTGAGTGGTTGGCACCTTGTGTCTAAGAGGTATTTAACTACTCGAAGCATCAGTCCTGGCTGGTAGAGAAGTCCAGGCTGTTAGTACAAGGGGTAGCTTCGGGGAATCGAACATGAGTTTGAATAGGAGGTTTTATCATTAACCACGGGGTGCCCAAGCCCTTTGTTGGCGCTAGCAGCTGGGGTGTGTGTGTATGTGTAGGTAAACTTGGGGATTCCATTGGTGGAATAAAAATAACTTGGGGATTTATTGGTACAAATCGTTGATGTGTGTGTCCCCAGTGATTCCATTGGTTTGAGCCAGTTAAACTGGGGTTCTCTCTTGTTTGAGAATGAATATAACTGCTTGGAAAAACCCGGGAGTTGTGACTCACTTAAGGGAAAGTGAACTCGCCCGTCTTGCTGAGGGCTCAAAAAATACAGCGGAAGCAGAGGTTAGCTGTCGCCTTGTTGTCCCTGGTGGGGACGTAAGAACAGTGGAGGTTGCTGAAGGCCTCGGAGCCGACGACGAGAAGAATTGTCTCCCGTTTGGGGACGGTCGACAGCAAGACGTGTCACCGTTGGAGCCTAGACAGGGAGCTGCCAGACAACGGTGGGGTGTTTGCAGCCAAGAAGACCTGTGGGAGAGGCCGACAGGAGCCCTTTCAGGGGGAGAGGGCAAAGTACGGTGGAGTCCCGGGAGACCTGGGTGTGAGGTGTGACTCAAGCTACGTTCCCAAAGTGTCCCCCAACTGGGATTTGGCCAATCGGGGGGACACAACAGTGGGCAGCTTCACTCGGGTCGTACAGTGGATAGAGAAACTGACGATCAACCAAGAATGCTGGCAAGTTATGGACGTTTATTTGCTCTTAAGGTTATAAAGTGTGCAAACAAATAGTGGAATATTGCTTTCCTGGCTAAGTAAGAAATAACTGAAGAACAGGGGTGCGAATTTATGAAATTGTCTGTATGCTGTTTACATTGTTGTATGATACAGATAGTTGTTGTTGTGTAGTGACGGGTGGGGGCTCAGAGTCAAGTTGAATAAAAGTTAAATTATTTTCTATGAAATGTTATTGGTTTCCCGGTCACCTTGTGCGGGCCCGATGTGAGTGACAGAGTGCGTGTGCCTATGCGAGAGCGAAATTTGATTGTGAAAGCGTAAATACTTCTGTCTATAACCCCCGCATCCCTGAATATGAAAATCATATTTTATTAACGAGGGGGAGCATCGAGACCCTCACAAAAGTCCCAAGTGAGCAATCCCCTTTTCTCATAAACTCTCTTGCTTTGGCTAAAAACTTCCATTGCCTTGTTATGACGTTCTCTTTCTTCGTCGGACCGCAATTTACTAAACATATAATTGCTGCCGAGAAGGCCAAGGGAATTAACAATAGCTCCTCCTACCATCATAACTACTCCTACCCTCTTTTTATAAAATTTTTTTCCTTATGAATTAATCTTTCTATGAATTTAAAATTTCTGGGATAAATTTCCCTGCGAAAAAAGAAAGTCTTTGCGCAATTTCTGTCCTTAACTTTTTATTAATGGCGTCTAAGTGGCAATTCGTCTTTTCTCGTAAGCGTCCCCTCGCCTTAGCTAAATCTTCTATTACCTTGTTATGGCGTTCTCCCCTCTTCATCGGACCCTCCCAAATTTTCTAAACATATTTGCTTCCAGAGAAGGTCAAAGCGTTAACAGTAGCTCCTCCTACCCTCAGATCCAACCAGACATCTTTTATAAATTAAATTTTCTAGATTAATCTTTCTATGAACTAATATTTTCTGGGATAATATTCTGTGCAACAAGAAAGTCTTTTGACCAATCCCCGCAGTAATTACAACTATACCTTAACAACGTCCTCAATGTCTAAACCTTCCTAGATCCGCCGCTTCATCTTAAACATGTTTTTTTGCTAACACTCTATAGCCGAAACTAAGCCGACTAATCACAGCAGAGTGGTAAAATTGTATTGATAATCTTTTTTTCACTCATCACCCCCCTTTTTTATTAACTAAAAAAAATAATTAAAAAAACATAATACAAGACTGACTATGTGCTTTTTAAGCAGATTAATCATTTGTTGTTAAAGCTAACAATTAAGTAGCAACAAGTTTTGGCGAATCTTCTATCTTTCCCCTGTTAGGGCGGATTTAATTCCTACATAAATTTGCAAGGGTTAAATAGACAATAACTCCAGCGATAGGCACTTCAAAATAACCAACGTTAAACACATGGTTTTAAAAAGTATTAAATTATATTTTATTGTTTTTAAAAATGGATATGGACGAACAATTAAAGTGCGAGGAGCAAGCAGGCTACTCAACAGACAACTGCCCATAAATAAAAGATTATACTCTCTGGCTGCTATGGAAAAACTAAACATTATTTAGGTTTGAACTAAGAATTGAACAGATTTCACAATTGTCTACATCAGACATTGAGAAGTACTAACGCTAGGTACAAAGCACAGCTAGGGTCAAAATGGTTAGAGTCGTGGTCCAGACAAAGATTAGTTTATATGCTAAGTTAAGAAAGTAAGATAATCGACCGGTTGATACAGAAGAAAGATTTAAAATATGACTATCGCAATATCCGTTTTTAAACACGTCACTAGAAACTCTCGCATGAGACATGTATTACAGATTTGGACGATGTTAAGCCCGATTCCAACATGGATTAATTACTTTACTCATAATTAATTTGATCATATTAAAATTTAATCGCAATAAAAAAAAGAGCGATCAGAGAAGAAGACCCCGCAGGACAATCCGAAGGAGCAGAAAGTACCACAAGTGAATGTGCCACAAGTGAGTAATGTTATCTAAAACTAAAAATTCCTGGACGTATGAGGCTGGGCTTAAACTAGCTGAATGGAACAGACTGCAAAAACAAACCAATCAGCAAAACAAAAATTGTTAAATAATACAACACACCGCCACAACAACCCCCAAATTAACAAAAACAAACACAAACAAACGAAAGAGTTTTTTTTTAAGTAGGCGCTGTTGTTTTTGGGGGGGGGAGTTTTAGCATACAAAGTCTAAGCCATACTTAGCAGCAAAGCGCAAACCCCCAAAACCCCCAGCAAAAGAAAAGAGCCACTTCTGAAAAAAAAAGTCAACCTCCTTTTGTAACCCTTTTTTCTATAAAAGTTTTAAACTAGATAAAGTCAAGTTAAGAACTAGAAAGTACTTTAAAACATTTAAGAAAATTTTTCAAATAAGGCAAGTAAATTACAAGAAAAGTGTAAGAAAATTTATAATTTTTGTCAAGAAACTTTAAGTTTCTTAATTTCTTGTTAGGTTCAAAAATAATACAAAATGAGGGTTCCAAATTTAATACAAGTCAATCAGCAATTAATCTTTTAAATTTCTCCAATGCCTACACAAATAAAACCAATTTTGACGTAGTTCTCTTGTTATTGTTAGAAACTAGTGTTTTCTTTTTAAACTGAATTGTGTTTACTTAAAGGAGGGTAGAGCGAGATTAACTTTGGTTGATGAAATATTTTTTTTCAAAGAGAGCTTGTTTTTAGTTTCGTGAGTTTTTTTTTGACAACTTTTTTACTTTCCTTTAGCCCTTTTTTTCAGAATCGGGCTAAAAACGCTAACATTTTCGCCGAAACCCAACATTTTTTTGATAACGCCCATTAGTTCACCTTCTTTTCCCATCATTTTTCTTTTTCGCAGTTGAAGTAAAGGGTTGTCTTTTGGATAGTCGCATGTGTCGTACCCCCCATCAACTCCTTTAGCTACTTCTTTTTCCCAAATCCTTGTAGAAGTCTTCTGTTGGGACGTCTAGAATAAAAGAGTCATGTCTGTGTAAAGAACTCTTTTTTCTGGGTACCGCCGGTTTAAAGTAGTCGTACAGAAATTCTAACATCAAAAAACTTTGACAGCTCTAATACAGTAAAGCCGATAAACACTGGCTTGTCCAACTTAACATCCTTTTTTTTAAACATAATGCCAACTAGGCTGTCATTAAATCTTCTAAAGTCTTGATAGTTAGGTTTAGAACAAACTAATTGGCTTGGTTTTCTTTGTAACTAATTTTACATCTTTACTTTGTGTGGATTTTCCATGTTTTGCCAAAGCAGCTGTTGTTCATCATTTAAAAAAAAGTCTTTTTCTGAAGCGTCAGTGGTTTGGGGTTCTAAGATCAGTGTTTCTTCTTGATGTATGGCCTCATAAAAGGCTCTTGGTCAAAAGCAATGATTCATGAACAGCAGTCATTTAATCCATGCCTTAAGTAAAACTGTAGGAGTCTGTAATGACACACATATTAGTTTTGTTGCAAAGGGTTGGGTACAAGTTTAGGAGGTTCGATAGGACTCATCTTTAATCTTTCTGCGGCTAGGGGGTAATCGTTATGGAGATCGTGTAGTTCATAAGGATATTCTAAGTCTACTTCCAAATTAACCCTATTGGATTATCAGGCGGAAGCTGTGACAACGCACCTAACACAGTATTGACATCATGGGGCCCCTTTTTAAATCATTGTAAAGTTTCTCAGTGGAAGGGTTGACTCATAGCCCATCCATACAGATTGTTGGCGTCTAAGTACATTAGATAGTTGGATGGTTTAGGGGGATCATAGTCGTTTAAATATTTGTTTTTGGCTTTGCAGTAAGGATGTGGGCCATGCTAATACCTCCCTCAACCCATCTTCAATCATCTAAAAGTGTGGGCAGATCAGAATTTAAGTCAATCTGGATGTTTGTAGACTTTAAGAAGGCGTCCCAAGAAAGGCCTGGGCAGAGTTTGTAATGGATGAGTCTAGACCGTAAGTTTCATGCATGTAGTTCTGTAATTCTGAAAGACGCTGCCAATAAACACACGTCAGCCAATAAATATTGATCATGATAATCACCCATCGTTTCACAGTGTAATTCTGTCCAGCTTTCTGTGCGTATTCATATTCAAATCAGTTATGTCTTTGCCTCTAAGACTAGAAAAGAAAGCACCTTTAGGAGGAAGCGAGTCTTCATCAAACCTATCCCACGAGTTCATGTATTCAAAAGGGATAAACTCCTTTTGCGCACTAAAGATGGATCAAAGTATTGTTTAGTTATTGGATAGTTTGGGTAGAGATCCTGCTAACTTATCTAAACTCCCCATCAGATGTTGGGCAGAGTCATAAAAGGATAAACAGTAAAGAGTAAAAGTCATGTACTTTCTGAAGATTGTGCAATGCAGGTAACCCTCTTAAATCAGAAGTCACTGTTTGCATGATAAAATGAAATCGTAGCCTCAAAGGGTTTTATGAAAGAAGATGGGCATTTCCATGTCTTAGGGTCAACCTTAAGTTGAAGATTCAATTGTTGTGCGCAGGCCCCTCTGAACTTTCCAGTAATGTGATCGGGTCTCTTACTGTCACGTTTTTAAACTGTTAGGTTTACTCTAAACCGCAAATCCAGCAGTGGTAGATAGTCATAAGGGTTCTTGGGTCTTCAGGAGTCATAACAATGCCTGAAAGATTTAGTTGGTTAGAGTAGTAATTACAAATTTTGTTTCATCTCTCTAAAAATCTGCTAGCTGCATTGGGCCCTCTGTAAATCTCTGGCGTCGTGTGGGGTCCCCCATCTGCCCTAACAACAATAAACGCATAAGAAACAGTTTGATGGTGGGTTAATAAGGTTGTTTTTTTGTTCTTGTTGTTGTGGGCCGTAGTACTGTGGTAAGAGCGATTCAAAGTCAGCATAAACTACGTAATGGGCTCATTTGCATTTTGTGTAAATTCTTAAAACAAACTTTAGATCCTGGTTTAGTGTCAGTAGTTTAGTTTCACCAGTCTACAAAACTTTTACAATGAGTTCTATGACTGGCAGCTGCTTCATAGTTGGATTCTGACCAACATCTTCAAACAAAGCCCTGTTTGAAATTGCCCTTTTGTAGTATAAGCCATAAGTCTGTTTAAATTGTTCTAATTAATACAAAATGACTCTTTGTACTATCTTAAACAGTATCAAGTCTACATTTTGTCAAGCGGTTGCCTAAAGTAGAGCGTTGGGAGAAACTTAGAGGCACCTAGATTGGCTTCTACAGACCATGTAATACGTTTACAGTGAGGTTTGTTTTTGCTCTTCAAACTGAGATATACTTTCTATACTTACTGGGAAGTTATGTTTTTCAAAGTTCAGTTCTTGCTATATGCTTCAAAATTTAGAAACTCGTTTGCATGATTTTTGACAGGTGCAAGTGCGCTAAAACACACCACATAAAAAAAACATGTTGTCAGAATTAGTATGTTTAAGACTGCCCGTTTTAAATCTAACTCTTTTGGGGGGAGAAATGTAAAGAATTGCCTACTATAGGATAGAACTTGTTTGCCTCAATTTGATTTCAAGGACTGTTCCTTCAGACCAGCCAGAACCCCTTAACTTTGCCTCCTCACTTGCATGGTTAAACTGTGTAAGCATGTAGTCAGCCAGTTAGAATTAAAGTCGTGATAGCTGATTGCTTCTTTCTGCTGTTAAACCCAGACTGGCATGTTAGTATCATCAGGCGTTATATAATCAATCAAACAGCCAACAGCACTTTTACTGGGGGGCTCCCCTCTGAAGAGACTCTGGGATTTTAGAGATAGCAAGTGGTCACACTTTCATGAACATTTGTGGGGTTAATGATGTCCATGTCCGCCTCACTAAACATATTTCTTATTTGTTTTGTCACAAATGAATATTTTTTCCATCGTATATAGTTTTCTGTCCCCGGATTTTTTTGTGGTCGTCATTTTTAAAGCCAAAATATTTACGTAAATCAAAAAAATAAATGTGTTAAAAGTAAGTAAAACAAGCTTTTTATTCTCACCCCAAACGTTGCAAAAACTTCAAGGGACGTTAACCTTATAATAACGTCCGCCAGCATTTTAGCTTTTTCTAATCGCAAAAGTCAATGTTATCACTTTGATTGCTTCGTTAAAACAGTTCACTATGATCTTTATTATATTTCTATATCATCCTCAAAACCCCAAAATTTACTAAAATCAATGTTTAACACTTTCATTTTCTGTCAAATAGTTCATTGCACTTCTTAAATCAAAATTCACTGAGTTCGACAGTCATTTTTTAAATCTAAATTAATAAAAAAAATAATTGTAAATTCAACTGTTTTTATAGTTCACCTTTTCTAATTGTAAAAACTGTTCGGTTTAAAGGGAACAGTTACTCCTTCAAGATCGTCAGACACATGCAAGTCAGCATCTTCAGGGGCAATATTATCAAGTAAAATGGCAAAAAACTTTATAATTGGTTTAGGACAAGACTCTGAATTTTTACTAATGGCTTCCCATTACGCTTTCTCGTAAAGTAAACCCTTTTAAAAAATTCTGTTTTAAATTCATCAAACACAGTCTTAACTCTTCTTTATCAACTCCTGCACTAATCGCCCCCCCAAATCATCAAATATTTCTGTAAGCGTTATAACTACGTGGGGTTCATTTTCTTAACCCCAGATAAAATCATAAATAACAAAATTAAGTAAGTAAGCCGCTCCTCTTCAGTGAGCATTTGTTGTTGTTAGTCGTAAAAATTGATCTTCATTAAAGCAAATAGTTACTCCTTCGGGCCAGTAGAAACAGTTAGATTTGCATCTTCAGAAGCTATATAATCAACTAAAATGGCAAATAATTTTATAATTGGTTGGGCCAAGAATCTGGTATTTTTCTTATGGCCTGCTTAAAAAAGCTTTCCTCGCATGTCATGCGATTAAAAAGATCAGTAATTAATTCTTCAAAACCGTTCTTTAACTGATCTTTATAACCTCCCCTCTCCCAATCCAACCGTAAAGTAAAATTAATAAGCTCTGTAGCTAGTTCGGTCTTCATTTTTAACCCCCAAATAAAATCATAAATTAAAAAATTAATTAATTCTGTAAACCCTTAAATCTTATGTTCTCGGAGAGAAGGTAAATATCTTTGTTCACGATCACCAAATCTTATCTAGCACGTAAGCCCCCGTTTTAATGTACTGATTGTGTCAATATTTAGAGGTTTTTGAAGTGTTAATTTTGTTTAAAAACAGGTGTTAAAATTGGTCAAAACTGATATATGATGGACGTGATTTAGATGTGAAAAGGGGGTTTTCGTGCAAAATAACATGGGTGGTCTTGAACATAGATATTTACCTTCTCTCTCTCTCTCTCTCCTCTCTCTCTCATCTCTCTCTCTCTCTCACACTCCTCTCTCCTCTCTCTCTCTCCTCTCTCCTCATCCTACTTCTCCCCTTCTCATCTTCTTTCGAAAACGTCTGAGAAAATTAACACGAGCTCGTTACGAGGTTGCATACTACAAACACAATTGTGTTTTGGGTTACAAGTCAGACAATATTGATCAACTTGTGTTAATTCTCCTACAGAAAAGAAAAAGAAAATAAGAAAAGAAAAAGAAAAAGGAAAGAAAAAGTCATTACTCTCCGTAACATTTTGTGAAAGAGAGGGAGAAAAGTTACTGTATTAAACTGTTGTCCCTATCTTTCGAGTAATCCATGGCAAAGTCATGAATGTTAATATAGTCAATATAGAAGAAAGTCCACGAGGAGAAAGTCGTGAAATCCTCGAGGTCACCACAAGAAGAGGTAATGGCTCTTAAAACTTGACTTTCCCCTGATGAATAGCTGAGATGAAGTGATGAAGATGACGCTAACGGTGTTTTACTTTCCCCTGATGAACAGCTGAGATGAAGTGATAAAGATGACGCTACGGTGTTTTACTTTCCCCTGATAAACAGCTGAGATGAAGTGACGAAGATGAAGCTACGGTGTTTTACTTTCCCCTGATGAATAGCTGAGATGAAGGACGAAGATGACGCTACGGTGTTTTCCTTTCCCCTGATGAATAGCTGAGATGAAGTGACGAAGATGACGCTACGGTGTTTTCCTTTCCCCTGATGAATAGATGAGATGAAGTGACGAAGATGACGCTACGGTGTTTTTCCTTTCCCCTGATGAATAGCTGAGATGAAGTGATGAAGATGACGCTACGGTGTTTTACTTTAGTTGGAGGACTACGTGGCAAGGCAGTTCTTCGCGCTACAAAAATGGATAAAAAGGCTGGTAAGGTGAAGAGAACGGAAAGAACATGAAGCAGGTAAGGTGAAGATAACGGAAAGAACAATAAAGGGGAGAAAGGGCAAGGGTGGGTGTGCTGTCAAACCGTCACACGATTTTGTTACAAAATCTGTTTTTCGTGAGCTCGACCGATAAACGTCCTGCAACAAAAACATGTCATTAGTAACATTGATCGTTACGCCTTTCTTAACGTAGCATTGCTCCAGAAATGTTCTAATAATGATTATGATCACAGCAGAATAAAAAGCAGTATCAACGGATCATTTATGCTTCAAAACAATAACTGAGTCTCCTCTCTCCTCCTCCTCCCTCCTCCTCCTCCTCATTACCATCATCAACATACCCATGATCATGATCATGATCATGATCTTCTTCGTCTTCTTCTACTTCTTTTTCTACTTCTTCCTCTTCTTCTTCTTCTTCTTCTTCTTCTTCTTCTTCTTCTTCTTCTGCCTCGTCGTTTTCATCCTTTCCCTTCGACTTCGTTCACTCTTTCTGTTCTTGATTCTGGTCATTTGTTGATGCTTTTGTTGTTCTCCTCTTCCTCCTTCTTCTGCGTGCCCTCATCAGTCTTCCTCTTTCTTCTTCTTCACTCCATCTCTTTTCCCTCCACCCCTCTCTTTCTCCCTCGTTCTTATTCACCTCCTCCCTTCCTTTCTCCTTCTCCTCACTCACTCACTCACTCACTCACTCACTCACTCACTCACTCTCTCTCTCACTCTCTCCTCTCTCTCTCTCTCTCTCTCTCTCTCTCTCTCTTCTCTCTCTCTCTCTCTCTCACTCTCTCTCTCTCTCTGTTCACATCTCCTATTCACCCAGATTTAAGGAAATGACGTATCAATGATTTTGCACATTTTGAGGGGACACTGTACACAAGAATAATCGAACAAATTGTGATAGATCGTAAGGAAATATGTATTAGATAAGCATTTTAAGGAAGTAAACTGTTTATTGATGATTAAGCCAAAGTGGAGAATAATTCCACACATTTTTCATGCAAAAATGTCCGAAAGTTGTCTTCGTTCGCTATGTATGTATAGATTTTCTCTCTCCTCTCTCTCTCTCTCTCTCTCTCTCTCTCTCTCTCTCTCTCTCTCCTCTCTCTCTCTCTCTCTCTCTCTCTCTCTCAAACAAGCCACTAACTGCTGGTTGCAAAACACTTCGTTGTTATTTGTTTCCAATGCACCGGAGTTGTGCGGATTTTCCTTGAAGAGAAGCTACGCCTGAGTGAGCCAATCAAGGAAACAGCGTGCTCTGTGCATGGACTATACAACGTACCCATTATGTCTGCCAGCGTCGATTGCTGAGGGGGTCGTCCCGAGGCGCCTGTCGTGGCCAAGGCCGTTCCCGTTCCATGCCCTGAGCTGTTCAGTCTGCTCTGCTGAAGGCTATCTGACTTGGATCCCGGATCTGCTCCAGTCCCCGAACGAAGTGCAAAACTGCCCCAGACTTATGTACGTGAGGAGCTCTCCTAAGATGACACCCTCCGCTCTGGCCCTCGGTGACAGCATGCCGACCCCCCCCCTCGCCCCCCAAAAAAAAA
>JAFLJL010002105.1:0-2500 GCA_018398815.1 Conus ventricosus
AACGAATGGTACTACAGTATCGTCAACACTCGCGTTCCCTACACTCAAAGAACAACAAGGCAAAGGTACTGGAAATTAACAATCTCTATTAAAAGATACTAATTACATAGAACTTGTTAAGCAAACTATCACAGAATTGAAAAAACAGTATGCTGGTTGGTTTGTCCGCATCGCTTGTTTTGCCCGTTAAAACAGCTGTGGGCATTTTTATTCGCAGAAGAAAGTCTTCAACCTGTTGTGTCACAGACCACGATAGGCTTGTAACATTGGTTCTGACTTCCATTTCCCATATAGTCCTTCAAAGGAGACCATAAACCAAGGTTCTGTGTGTGAATACACACATAACATCTTGCACACACGTAAAATGCAATCTCCAACTTTCGGAAGAGAAGGCCAGTTTGGCCGAATGTCACACGCTTTCGCATCAAGGTTACATCCAACACTAAATATTGACCTGCAGGATCTCTTTCTACTCTGTGCACTTTATAGTCAAAATTATTTTTGAATAGTATCGCAACCCCATTTCTGTTTGTCTCAGTACCAGCTAAAAAGCACTCATATCCCCAGCATGATCTAATAAAGTTTTCAATTTTATATGATAGGTGGGATTCTTGAATCAGAAAGATATTACCATCTGAGGATCTCAAAAAATCAAATACATCTTTTCTTTTACAAGTGTATATTTTGAATGTAGGCCTAGCCTATTATTAACCATTGTGAAGTTGAATGGGTTGACACTCGTTCTCAATAGCTGACACGTGAACAAAAAAAAAAACTTCCTGGTATCTATAGGCCTAACCACTAACAGGAGATTGCATCGTTGTAAAAAATCCAAAACAACATGTAGGCCTTTTCCCAGGGCAAGAAACATCATCGTTCTGTTATGTAGACCTATTATCCTCAATAACTGATTATAAACAATACTGAGCAGGCCTGCATTTTATCTCAATAAAAAAAACACAGCTGAAGACAGCCCAACAAAGAAGACAGTGACAGATAAAACCCCCTCCAAGTCCTTGCCAGCAAACGATCGGACAGAGAAGAGCGCAGAAAGAAAGCAAAAGCAACAGACTGAAGAATAGCTGAAGAAACGTCCATGTTCTTCCGAACAATGGAACCAAAAAGAAATATGTATATAAACATGAGGGAGACGAGACGAGTACAAATACAACACACAACATGAACAAGACACGATATACAGTCCTTTCCATTCGGTTACTAACCGCAATATTTAAAAGTTCCAGGCTATAAAAAACCAACATTTAAAGTTAGTATACTAAACTCACGGGCCGTTCAAATGCACTCCATTTTGACTGCTGATCACGTGGGTAAAACACGTGGTGTTTGCGTGTGATCAGCAGTCAAAATGGAGTGCGGTTCGGGAATACTACTTAGGCCTACCGTACATTTCTCGCAGTTTCGTGGCAAAAGGAGTGGTCTTACAGCTTAGCTGAGGGTTGCATTCGACTCAGCGCATCGAGGTTAGTGTAAAAACACCCTGTAGGCCTATGTTTTCATTTGAACGGCCCGTGAGTTTAGTATCGAAACACACTGAACAAGCACACACAAACTTCAAAACCACAAAAATATCTCGCGTTTTCCAGCATGGCCGGAACATCAGTGACAGGGTCAAGGTCGAAGAAATAGGGCCCAGTGGACTAGTCCAAAAACCCAAGCAAAAAGCCCAACAACGAAACTTTCGGCAGAATAATCTGTTATTAATTAAAAAGAGTAAATGAACAATATCAAAATAGAATTACAATGAAAAGTATAAGCACAGTATCAATGATGACTGAACCCTTACAATATACAAGGCAAATAGCAGCAACAACAACAAAGGTTATGTCCTCAAGCCTACCGTAAAACTAGGTTAGGGGGGCATCTCCAAAGTGGAGCACTCGGTTGTAAAGAGAGACTGACAGACCGACGCAAAGACAGGCAAACAGACTGACAGAGACAGACTGCCCCCCCCCCCCCCCCCCCCCTCCCCAGCAAAACATAACTCAAGGAAAAAGCCCTGAAAAGTATACAATATGCAAAACATGACTCAATGACTACACACATTTCATGAAAGTTACATAGCTTGAAAAATCCAATTCACAAATCATTAGTGTACCGTTCTGTTTACCCAGTTTGTTGACAAAAGATAAACTTCTTGGTATTCAGTATTGCACATTAAACTCCAAGGAGAACAAATTTCTTTTCAAGAAGAAAAAGTTGTTCTTATTAAATGGAAGGCAAAAAGAAACGTCCTTGACACTACCGATGAAGTAATAGCAACAACAACAAATAAAAAAATTGCTAAACCTGTCAATGTGTGAGGCAAAAAAACAAAAAAAAAAGGAAAGAGAAGGACAAAAAGTCTACAATCACCGTCTTTGCTGTTGATGAACAAGTATCTTCATGGCTTTTGCCTCACCTGGGAAAAAAGTTCCAGAACAGACAGTTCCGACATGGACCTCCTTCAACCTGCTGGAGTTTGAAAACACCTTCCCCTCAC
>JAFLJL010002105.1:5000-25000 GCA_018398815.1 Conus ventricosus
ACGATATTAATAACTCACTCCCACTTCTCTCTAGAGTCGAGTTTAGACTTTCTTCTATCTGCAATGTGACCAAACACGCAGAATATAAACATTTACACCCCCACACACTATCCATAATACATTTGTAAAGTAATTATTGCAATTGAGGATGAAATCCAGTTGATATAGGCCTACTTATAATTGCTCTTAACTCTCAGTCATTTCAGTGTGAGCACAGCCCTACACACATGTGCATTTGTGCACATACATAACCGCTCACACACATGCACACACAAAGACTCACACTATGACATATAGGCACATAGGCCTACAACTCCACACACACACACACCACACACACACACACACACACACACACACACACCACACACACACACACACACACACACACAGAGCCAATTAAGTTGAATTTTGATTTTTTTTATCCCAATGAACAAAGAAGCAATAATAGCACAAAATCGGAGTTAAGGTGAAGAAAATGAATTGAAGAACGTCAAACAGGCTTGAATATTTCACGCCTACATAATGTCGTCGTCCGAGTCGCAGTGATGGCAGATGTACACATATCCATCGTTTGGTGTGCACTGCACATGCGCCCACTGTTTACATGTAGCACAGCTGGTCCACTTCTCTCTGCTCTTGCTGTCCTTGAACCGCTCACAGCAGACGATGCAGCTTGGATTTTCGTTTTCCTCCTCGCTGCTGCTGGCCTCGTTGACTCTCTGCACTTTTTTCTTCTGGAGGGAGCGTTTCACTGGTTTGCCCTTGGTCCTGGTTGCCCTTGGAGCTGCTGCTTTGCGTTTTTTTTCTTCTAGATTGTTTTTGTAGGGACTGCCTGAAAGAACTTGTGACTGAGACGTGGCTGGCGTCCTCCGCTTCTTGGCACTGAGTTTGGGTAGTGGGGAAATGACGCTGATGGGTGGAGCAGGAACCATTGACTCATAGTGTCCAGCATCATCATGAGGGATGTACTTTACCATCAGTGGAGCCTTGGTGTTGTCACCTGCAGTGTATCTTGAGATGAAGCTACTCCCCTCAACGTGAACGTGGATGGATCTGCCCAAGGTATTTGCTGTACTTGTGATCTCAAGTTCCCCAACCATTGCCTTCGGGTCACTCATGTGTAGGATACGTTCAGCAACTGTTGAGAAATGGAGGCGTTCTGGCATGTCGGCGTTAAGCTCTGCAGCCCCTGGCTCCACGCATAGATTTTCACACATGTGGGCAACGACCCTTGCTCTGAGATGGTCAGCTTCGGCATTCTCATAGTGGGCCTTTATTGGGTCCAAACACTCTCCAGTTGATTGGTTTCTTTGACAGGACTACAGTTCAGGGTTGAGAGTGATAGAGATCGCTCTGAAGAAGCATCTGCCATCTCCTTTTGTAGGGATTGAGCGTACAGAAGTTTCATGGGCAGCAAAAGGGGGAATCTCAGGGACAGGTGCTTGAGACAGTTCAGGGGCTGGTGCTGGAGATGAATCGGGGACAGGTGCTGGAGATGGTTCAGGGACAGGTGCTGGAGACGGTTCAGGGACAGGTGTTTGAGACGGTTCTGGGGCGGGTGCTCGAGACGGTTCAGGGGCAGGTGCTCGAGATGGTTCAGGACAGGTGCTCGAGATGGTCCAGGGACAGGTGCTCGAGAAGCTGCTTGGCTGGGCTCCATATTACTTTCCTGACAATCTGCACCAAGAGCAGCTTCCATCTGAGAAAACTCTTCGTCAAAAACGTGCCTATTTGGAGGCCATAGTCCAGTCTTTTTGAAGGCATTCGCTGCTGTCTCCATTGTGGCCGCCTTGACAAATGCCTTTCCCACAAGACGGCTGACTTGATGCACGCCTACAGCTCGTCCCTGGCTCGTCCTTAGGAACTGCTCAATCTCAACGTTGTACCAGCTCTTGAACGACTTGAAAAATGTCACGTCCAACGGCTGCAGTCTGTGGGTGGTATGGGCAGGGAAAGACAAGATAACCACTCCATTCTCCCTTGCCAGTTTGATGGCCTCCAGGGTTTTGCTGTGGGATGAGTGCCCATCCAGGAGAAGCAGGTGCTTGTTTTCTGGAGTGGATTTCACCGATTTGATGAAGTGCTGCAACCACTGGATGAAAACATCAGAGTCGATCCACCCAGAATCTGTGCAGGCAAACACGGTCCCTGTTGGCGCATCCTCCTTCAAGCTCTCAGCCAGTCTTTTTCTTTTGAAAATTAGCATTGGTGGCAGATAATGTCCTGTGGCCGAATGGCAGTAGACTCCTGTAGTGTTGGCTCCACGCTCCGCACTTGTTGCAGCTCCAACTTGTTTCTTCCCCTTTACTGAGATGATTTTGGAGGGTGCCTGTACTGTTGAATGACCCGTTTCATCCATGTTGTAGATCCGTTCCGCAGTAAAGCCATGTTCTTCTAGTATCCTGAAATAGAGGTTGAAGAATTCGCCGACGTCCTGGCGATTGAACCCCCTCATTCTTCCGATGGAAGTGGCCTCTGGTGAGCGCAGAGAGAGTTCGGGTGTCTCCGCATGAAGTTGTAGTACCAGGTCTTGTTGGCAGCTTGTTTTGTATCACTGAACCCTTTAATGCCATGAACATGAGCAATCTGGTATGCCAGTTTTTTTAGGTCCATGACTGTGATGCCAAAGAAGAGTTGATCCAGTTGTTTGATGTGCTGCACCAACTCCTCTTCCAACTCCTTGGGCAAGACGCATGGGGCCCCACGGTGCTTGCATTCAGGGTTGGCGTATTTGTTCAGGCCAAGGCGATGACGGCGGATTGTTGGCTTAGGAATGCCGAATTCCCTTGATGCAGCGTTGAAACCCATTCCATTTGCAATGGCTGCCAGACATTTTTTCATGTCTTCTGATGTCCAGTTCGAGGGGGGCGACATTTTTCTGAAACAAATAAAAATAAAATAAAATAAATAAATGAAGAAAACAGTAACAGTGGAAAGGAAAAGATTCAATAAAGATTACATGGATGCAACTTTTGAAAATAAAAAACACTGAAAGGTAGGGATGTAGGCCTACAAGGAGAATATGGGGAAATGAAAGAGAGAAAGACAGACAGATACAAAGAAAGAGAGAGAGACTGAGACACAGGCACATAGAGAGAGAGAGAGAGAGAGAGAGAGAGAGAGAGAGAGAGAGAGAGAGAGAGAGAGAGAGAGAGAGAGGAGAGAGAGAGAGAGAGAGGGGGGGCAGACAAAGAGAGAGGAGAGAGAGAGAGAGGAGAGAGAGAGAGAGAGGAGAGAGGAGATGAGAGAGAGAGAGAGAGAGAGAGGAGAGAGAGAGAGGGGGAGACAGATATGCCTAGTTAGACAGAGGCAGGCAGACAAATAGACCAACAGAGACCGATTTCCCACAAAAATCACAAATATGAAACATATATTTTTCAAAGCAAACTTTGCTAAAACCCCATGCATTGACTATTAGTTATGTGACTAAAATTGGGTTCGGGTAAAAAAAATAATAGAAGTTATTCAAGTTTTTGACATCCTCCTTTTTGTGTGTGTCATCCTGCATATCGTACCAGAAGTCATTGATATCGTACCACCGGTACTATATACAAGACTCTGGCTGGTACCATATGCGTGACTTGGGTAAGCTTGACAATAAGGAGGTATAGCCTAACACATGAAAAGCTAGGGCCAATGTTTATATCCAAATGTAATCTACAATCACATAGGTATCAATACATATTCAAGTTAATTTGCTTATTGGTGTCGTGTTTGCATAGTCACACAAAAATGTCAGACCGAAAATAACATCGAAGTGCGAAAAAAATGATTTTTTCTTACCTGCTAGGGGTTTTCATCCTTGCCGCCATGTTTGCACTGGCAAAATGCATCCTTCCTACGGGGCTTTCCCAACACTCAAGCAGGGCCATCTGGTATACGTCATTTCGCGGGAATGTGGGTGGTACGATTTGGATGACAGGTACGCAATGGGTAACTCTCCCGGGGAGGGTTACTGATATCGTACCACTTAAGGACAAACAGCTCAAGGGCGCCAAACTTATTTTGCTAGGCACGTCAAATTGTGCACAAACACTCATCTTCTGTGCCTTCATCGTTCCGTATATTGTTTTCAAGGAAAAAGAAAAAAGAATGGTTTCAGTACGAATTTTAAAAATTCACCCAAAGAGTACGAATTAGAAGGCCGGTTCTGTAATGCGTACCGTCAGTCACTTATAACGTACCGGGGGTACGATATCAGTGACCTAGTGGTACGATATTAATAACTCACTCCCACTTCTCTCTAGAGTCGAGTTTAGACTTTCTTCTATCTGCAATGTGACCAAACACGCAGACTATAAACATTTACACCCCACACACTATCCATAATACATTTGTAAAGTAATTATTGCAATTGAGGATGAAATCCAGTTGATATAGGCCTACTTATAATTGCTCTTAACTTCAGTCATTTCAGTGTGAGCACAGCCCTACACACATGTGCATTTGTGCACATACATACCCGCTCACACACATGCACACACAAAGACTCACACCATGACATAGGCATAGGCCTACAACTCCACACACACACACACACGTACACAACACACACACCACACACACCACACACACACACACACACCACACACACACACACACACACACACACACACACACACACAGCCAATTAAGTTGAATTTTGATTTTTTTTATCCCAATGAACAAAGAAGCAATAATAGCACAAAATCGGAGTTAAGGTGAAGAAAATGAATTGAAGAACGTCAAACAGGCTTGAATATTTCACGCCTACATAATGTCGTCGTCCGAGTCGCAGTGATGGCAGATGTACACATATCCATCGTTTGGTGTGCACTGCACATGCGCCACTGTTTACATGTAGCACAGCTGGTCCACTTCTCTCTGCTCTTGCTGTCCTTGAACCGCTCACAGCAGACGATGCAGCTTGGATTTTCGTTTTCCTCCTCGCTGCTGCTGGCCTCGGTGACTCTCTGCACCTTTTTCTTCTGGAGGGAGCGTTTCACTGGTTTGCCCTTGTATTGGTCCTGGTTGCCCTTGGAGCTGCTGCTTTGCGTTTTTTTTTCTTCTAGATTGTTTTTGTAGGGACTGCCCGTAAGAACTTGTGACTGAGACGTGGCTGGCGTCCTCCGCTTCTTGGCACTGAGTTTGGGTAGTGGGGAAATGACGCTGATGGGTTTGAGCAGGAACCATTGACTCGTAGTGTCCAGCATCATCATGAGGGATGTACTTTACCATCAGTGGAGCCTTGGTGTTGTCACCTGCAGTGTATCTAGAGATGAAGCTACTCCCCTCAACGTGAACGTGGATGGATCTGCCCAAGGTCTTTGCTGTACTTGTGATCTCAAGTTCCCCAACCATTGCCTTCGGGTCACTCATGTGTAGGATACGTTCAGCAACTGTTGAGAAATGGAGGCGTTCTGGCATGTCGGCGTTAAGCTCTGCAGCCCCTGGCTCCACGCATAGATTTTCACACATGTGGGCAACGACCCTTGCTCTGAGATGGTCAGCTTCGGCATTCTCATAGTGGGCCTTTATTGGGTCCAAACACTCTCCAGTTGATTGGTTTCTTTGACAGGACTGCAGTTCAGGGTTGAGAGTGATAGAGATCGCTCTGAAGAAGCATCTGCCATCTCCTTTTGTAGGGATTGAGCGTACAGAAGTTTCATGGGCAGCAAAAGGGGGAGTCTCAGGGACAGGTGCTTGAGACAGTTCAGGGGCTGGTACTGGAGACGAATCGGGGACAGGTGCTGGAGATGGTTCAGGGACAGGTGCTGGAGACGGTTCAGGGACAGGTGTTTGAGACGGTTCTGGGGCGGGTGCTCGAGACGGTTCAGGGGCAGGTGCTCGAGATGGTTCAGGGACAGGTGCTCGAGATGGTCCAGGGACAGGTGCTCGAGAAGCTGCTTGGCTGGGCTCCATATCACTTTCCTGACAATCTGCACCAAGAGCAGCTTCCATCTGAGAAAACTCTTCGTCAAAAACGTGCCTATTTGGAGGCCATAGTCCAGTCTTTTTGAAGCCATTCACTGCTGTTTCCATTGTGGCCGCCTTGACAAATGCCTTTCCCACAAGACGGCTGACTTGATGCACGCCTACAGCTCGTCCCTGGCTCGTCCTTAGGAACTGCTCAATCTCAACGTTGTACCAGCTCTTGAACGACTTGAAAAATGTCACGTCCAACAGCTGCAGTCTGTGGGTGGTATGGGCAGGGAAAGACAAGATAACCACTACATTCTCCCTTGCCAGTTTGATGGCCTCCAGGTTTTTGCTGTGGGATGAGTGCCCATCCAGGAGAAGCAGGTGCTTGTTTTCTGGAGTGGATTTCACCGATTTGATGAAGTGCTGCAACCACTGGATGAAAACATCAGAGTCGATCCACCCAGAATCTGTGCAGGCAAACACGGTCCCTGTTGGCGCATCCTCCTTCAAGCTCTCAGCCAGTCTTTTTCTTTTGAAAATTAGCATTGGTGGCAGATAATGTCCTGTGGCCGAATGGCAGTAGACTCCTGTAGTGTTGGCTCCACGCTCCGCACTTGTTGCAGCTCCAACTTGTTTCTTCCCCTTTACTGAGATGATTTTGGAGGGTGCCTGTACTGTTGAATGACCCGTTTCATCCATGTTGTAGATCCGTTCCGCAGTAAAGCCATGTTCTTCTAGTATCCTGAAATAGAGGTTGAAGAATTCGCCGACGTCCTGGCGATTGAACCCCCTCATTCTTCCGATGGAAGTGGCCTCTGGTGAGCGCAGAGAGAGTTCGGGGTGTCTCCGCATGAAGTTGTAGTACCAGGTCTTGTTGGCAGCTTGTTTTGTATCACTGAACCCTTTAATGCCATGAACATGAGCAATCTGGTATGCCAGTTTTTTTAGGTCCATGACTGTGATGCCAAAGAAGAGTTGATCCAGTTGTTTGATGTGCTGCACCAACTCCTCTTCCAACTCCTTGGGCAAGACGCATGGGGCCCCACGGTGCTTGCATTCAGGGTTGGCGTATTTGTTCAGGCCAAGGCGATGACGGCGGATTGTTGGCTTAGGAATGCCGAATTCCCTTGATGCAGCGTTGAAACCCATTCCATTTGCAATGGCTGCCAGACATTTTTTCATGTCTTCTGATGTCCAGTTCGAGGGGGGCGACATTTTTCTGAAACAAATAAAAATAAAATAAAATAAATAAATGAAGAAAACAGTAACAGTGGAAAGGAAAAGATTCAATAAAGATTACATGGATGCAACTTTTGAAAATAAAAAACACTGAAAGGTAGGGATGTAGGCCTACAAGGAGAATATGGGGAAATGAAAGAGAGAAAGACAGAGAGATACAAAGAAAGAGAGAGAGACTGAGACACAGGCACATAAGAGAGAAGAGAGAGAGAGAGGGGAAAAGAGAGAGAGAGAGAGAAGAGAGAGAAGAGAGAGAGAGAGAGAGAGAGAGGAGGGGGGGGGCAGACAAAGAGAGAGAGAGAGAGAGGGGGGGGGGGGGGGAGACAGACAGGCCTAGTTAGACAGAGGCAGGCAGACAAACAGACCAACAGAGACCGATTTCCCACAAAAATCACAAATATGAAACATATATTCTTCAAAGCAAACTTTGCTAAAACCCCATGCATTGACTATTAGTTATGTGACTAGAATTGGGTACGGGTAAAAAAAAATAATAGAAGTTATTCAAGTTTTTGACATCCTCCTTTTTGTGTGTGTCATCCTGCATATCGTACCAGAAGTCATTGATATCGTACCACCGGTACTATATACAAGACTCTGGCTGGTACCATATGCGTGACTTGGGTAAGCTTGACAATAAGGAGGTATAGCCTAACCCATGAAAAGCTAGGGCCAATGTTTCTATCCAAATGTAATCTACAATCACATAGGTATCAATACATATTCAAGTTAATTTGCTTATTGGTGTCGTGTTTGCATAGTCACACAAAAATGTCAGACCGAAAATAACATCGAAGTGCGAAAAAAATGATTTTTTCTTACCTGCTAGGGGTTTTCATCCTTGCCGCCATGTTTGCACTGGCAAAATGTATCCTTCCTACGGGCTTTCCCAACACTCAAGCAGGGCCATCTGGTATACGTCATTTCGCGGGAATGTGGGTGGTACGATTTGGATGACAGGTACGCAATGGGTAACTCTCCCCATATGGTCAATAAGTGTTTGGGAGGTAGCGGTGACTCTTGTTGGTTTGTCTATTAGTTGGTCGAGGTTAAATGATTTGTAAGTTTCTGTCCAAGATTTGTTCGATTTTAGTAAATCAATATTGAAATCACCTAGTAGTATATTTTCATAAGAGAATAAGGATGCTTCCTCCATCATTAAGAGAATTCATCTATCCAATCAGTTCGCTCCGCCGGGTTTCTATATATAAAACTTATAAGAATAGGTTTCGATTTTTTCAGCTGTATTGCGATCCATAACGATTCTACTTGGTATTTTTCTAGAGAGGAGATTTGCTTAAAGTTTAAACTTTGATGAATATATATAATAAGACCCGTTTCTCTAAATTTGGATGGGTCTTTGCGCACTACATTATAGCCTGGTATTGTTAGTTCTAAGTCGGACACTTGGTGAGATAACCTTGTTTCCGAAAAGCCGAAAATGTGGAAGCTTTTACCATGGTTAAAAAGAACATCAGATACATCATTAAGCTTATTTTGTAAATGACAAACATTCAAAAAACCTACTCGTAGGCCATCAGCAGATGGCCACTCGTTACGTGTTACTTGCATGGTGCAGTAACAAAACAAAAGAGGAAAACAAGGAAATAACAGGCAAGCACAAATATAATACGCAATAATAAACAATGAAATATAGAAAGGGAAGGGAAACCCGAACTGTTTGCAACTAACAACTTTTTTTTCCCAAAGACTATATTCATATAAGACAAGAAGAAGAAGAAGAAGAAGAAGAAGAAGAAGAAGAAGAAGGAGAAAAGACAGAGAGAAAAAAAGAAACGGAACTCTTGATCAAAAGGCAGAAATGAATCAATGTCAAATTCAAAAACTATTTTGCACTAAGTACCAGGTGAAACGATATTGGCCCGGCAAAAACTGTGACTCACCATAATGATTAAGATCATACAAACACATTACAGTATCTGACATACATAGATAGGCCTATGTGCGTACTTTCGAGGAAGTACAAAAGTAATCAGGTGGAATACAAATTCTTCCACTCCTGGTTCTTTGATGCTGCCCTGCAAACACGCACTCAAATAAGCGCGCGCGCACATACACACACACACAACACACACACACACACACACACACACACACTCACACACACGCACACGCACACGCACACACACACACACACACACACACGCCCGCACGTGGTGTTCACGCTGGACGCTTTTTAGTATTTCAGTTTATATAGAAAATCTCACTCACAGTGAAGTACAGTGCACCATTTGATACGCATTATAACTATTCCAATATATCCATACTAATTGTCACGGACAAAAAAAATGAAACAACCTAACTTGGGGGAAACAACCTAACTTGGGGGGAACAACCTAACTTGGGGAGTCGCCAGTCAATTTGTTCGGACCTAAGTCCAAACTCAAACATTCTAGGCGTCAGAAAGACGGGCCCATAGGTCGGGTCCGGCCAATTAAGCTTAGTGGAGAGGTTTCGCCGAGACGGTCCGACCCACCCAGTCTGACTAAGCGGCTTTGACCGACGCCTCGATGCCTGCCCAGGCGGACCTCAGTACCTGGGCCAGCCTTATCCGGGCCCAAATTTAAAGCAGAGGGGAGAGGCTCCACAGAGACGGTCTGTCCGGCTAGACGGACTAATCGCTTTGACCGACGCCTCGATGGTCTATCGAGACGAGTCTTTGGTGCCCACCCAGACTCAGCTGGCCAATTTAGATTGACCAGTGTCCACCACTAAGCCACACGGCACCAGTTAAATAGGAAAGGGGGGAAGGAGTGTGTGGTGGGGGGGGGGGAAATCGGCTAATCAATTTAAATGACCAATTGACCACCACAGAGAGTAAGGCGTGTAGAGGGACTGTCGTGATGTGAATAACCATGGAATTAGGGGGAGAACAACTTCGGGGTGTCAGGGCGGTAAAAATACTGACCAATGGTACGGGCCCTTGGACACGGGGTTAGAGCATAAAGGAATACGTGAGTGAGTGAGAGGGGAGGAAGAAAACGAACAGAGAGAGAGAGAGAGGGAGAAGTTCGGGGAAGTAGGCTCTCGCCTACGGGAAAGGGGCAGGGAGATGAAGAGGGAACGAGGAGAAGAACGAACAGAGACGAGAGGGGAGAGGTTCTAGGTCTGCTTGAGAGAAAAGCAGAGAGATGAGGGGAGGAGAGAAAAAGAACCAAGTTGAGAGATTAGCATGAGATATCTGCGAGGAAGGACTGAGGAGAGATGGGGAAGAGAGAGATAGTTCAAATTTCATGAAGAAGAAAAGAAAGAAAAGAAAAAAAAAAAAAAAGAAAAGCAACCATGCCCAAATTTGATAAGAGCAACTAGAAGGAGAGGGGAGAGAGTGCAATGCGTTAATGCAGGAAGAAAAAAAGGGAACAGATCGATGTTGATAGTCACTGTTCTACCCTAAACCGGGGTTCGACCTCATCCCTGGCAGCGTAAACTTCGCCAAGCAGAACCACAGACCAACCCCAAAACATCTCACCTGACCAGGCGCCATCAGCCCAACACCATGCCGGCAGTTGTGTCGTGTTGTGAAAGTGACAGTGAAAAGAAAAAGAAAAGAAAAGAAAAGACAGTGATTCGTGATAGTTAAGATCACCTGGCCAGGTAAAGTAGAAATCTGTTTATTCCCCGGGTTTAGTTAATGTGTTTTAGATAAATGATCTTGTGAAGTTCAGGAAAGAGAAAATTTTTTATTTTGTTTGATTCTATATGCATTGATGTTCTTTCTATGATCATGTATAGTAAAGTTATAGACTTTACTAGTGGTTTGGTTTGTGACGAATGCATGATATATAAATGAGATTTGTAAGCAAGCGGTGGGGTGTGTTTGGGCTGTGCGCTAGCCCTTCCTCCATGACATTACACCGAGGTTGACAATTTATTGGCGAGCCTGCCAGGATTATTCTGGCCCATTTATTATAATTGTTCAACTTCTCAGAGAGGAAGCTGGGTGGGATTCAAGTATTGTAATCCTAAACAAGGGGTTGTTTTACTGTATGTTCCCAAGATAGTTAAATACTAGGCTTGGCATTGCTTCCAAGATATTTAAATTTACTAGGCTTGGCATTTCAGCCCCAGAGTACTCATTTCGCACAGATTACCTATAAATTTGCTCTCATAGTTGGGTCAGGCGCTGGGCGTCTTATAAAAACTAATTACGTTGTCCCAAGCTAATATTTCATTCATAGGATTGTTTCATTACGTCACCGTGTCGGAAACCACCAGTTTGGCTGTCGTAGTAATAAAATCTTGTTCAAAAAAAAAAAAAAAGAGATATAACGGCGGAAGAAAAGAACACCCTATTGAACAACATTGAGTTGAGTGGTACGAAGAAGGAGTTCGTTGAATTGAAAGAGCTAGTTATGAAAGAACAGATTTTGTCAGGTTGCGGCCCTGAGTTAACCATACATTTGAAAGAGAGACAGCCAGAGACAGCAGGGGGGTTGTTGAAGTTCGCAGAGGTGTATAGAGAGGCACGTTTGGGCACTAAGGTGCAGGAGAAACAGGTGCTAGGCACAGGTGAGAAGAGTGCAAGGAGACTAGGAGAGTTTTCTGCAAAGTCTGCAAACCCAGTGGTGGGGCAGAAGGAAGGGCAAAGGGACATTTGGTGTTTCATTTGTCCCCAAGAAGGGACATGTGGCGAGGGATTGTCGCATGAGGTTCCAGAAGGGAGCAGCCTTGCAAGAGGGTGGATAAGGGGCGTCAAGGGAAACGACCACAGTGGAACCAAAAGGGATTCAGTCTGAAGAGGGTGGAGTGCAGCCTGTGGCTACACTGGACAGCATCAGTGTCAGGGAGGAGGGCACTAGGCTGAGTGGTTCGTTACCAGTGGAAGAAGGGTGGATTGGCCCAGCAGAGGGTGAAAGTGTTACGAGACACTGGGTTGTTCATGGGGGTAGTACGAACAACGCTGGGCGATAAAGGGGATTTGACAGGGCAAATCCAGACCTGTACTCTAATCGATGGCACTGTGAGGGAGTTTCCAGTTGCTAAGATAGAAGTAGTTTCCCCTTCTTCTCAGGCGGTTTGTCTGCGGTTGGTAATGGACAAACCCTTCATGATTTGATCATTGGGATATATCCAGGTGCAAGGGATCCCGGGGATCCTGAGTTGTTGACTGCTACAGGGGCAGCAGTTTTAAACACGGAGCAAGAAGGGGGGAAAGGTTGTTAAACCGTTAGTTGTTCCAGGAAGGAAGTCGGCATAGACGTGTCGCCTGATGAGTTTAGGGCTCACAGGAACAAGACCCTTCGCTCGTGAAGTCTTGGGAGTTGGCAAGAGGTGGAGAGAAACAGGAGGTTAGAGGAGGTGAGACAGAATTTCTTGTGAAAGGCGGGCTGTTGTACCGAGTGTTCACCAAGGGGAAGACAGGTAAGGTGACCCTCAGTTAGAGGTACCCGCATGTTATCGTGACACTGTCATGTCAGTGGTTCCCCGAGTCGCTCATGGCGAGTCATCTCGGCACCGGTAAAACGGCTGACCGAGTCTTTGATGTTTTTCATTGGCCCGGGGCAATGGCAGACATAAAGCGGTTTGCATGTCATGTGATGTGTGTCAAAGGTCACCACAAAAGGGGTGAAGAGGAAGGCGCCTCTTAAAAAATCCCCCTTTAATTGACACACCGTCAGGAGAGTGGCTGTTGATTTGATTGGACCTATCTCGCCCTGTTCCAAAGGTGGGCACAGGTACGAGACAGTAAGTTTGCAAGGGAAGGTTTGCAGAGGCTAGGGTCGGTCAGAAGAAGCAACATGACAGGAAGGTGAGGAAGCAATCCCTCAAGGCGGGAGATCAAGTCCTGGTACTGCTTCCCACGGTCACAACAAGCTGCTGATGCATTGGAAAGGACCATTCACCATCACTGAAAAGGTCGGTCGGGATTACCGAATTGATGTGAAAGGGAAACCAAAACTTTTCCCTGCGAATTTTCTCCGCAAATATATTCAGCGCGAGGCTCAGCACATAGGCGCAGCAGCAATCATTGATGAGGTGAAAGAGACCCAGCAGAAGAAGGGGAGATTTTGTTGCCTAAGTTTCCAGAAGAGTCATACAGGGATGTGTCACTGTATGAAGGGCTAGACAGTAGGATTCCTAGGTTTGTGTTGTCGGAGGCGACACAAAGCAGCCAGAAAGGGGAAAGGTGGAGAAGATGATGAATTCAGAGAGACCAAAGACCAAAACAGAAGTCAGGAGTCTGCTAGGTTTTATTGGGTTCTATAGGGAGTTTGTTCCCAATTTCGCAGCAATCACGAGTCCTCTCAGTGATTTGGTCAAGGCAGGGAAACCGGCAGTGGTCGAATGGTCAGACGCTGCAGAGCAAGCACTGCAGACGGTGTTGGAAAGACTAGGTTCCCGTCCCATCTTGAAGCTACCAGATATGTCCAAACCATTTTTGTTGCGGACAGATGCATCAGGTGGTGGGATAGGTGCAGTATTGTTGCAGGAGCATGAAGAGGTCGAGTTTCCTGTGAGATACGCTAGCAGGAAGTTGACAAAGTGTGAAGAAGGGTACGCAACTGTAGAGAAGGAGTGTTTAGCTGTTGTGTGGGCCGTGCAGAAGTTCCACAAATACTTGTATGGGAAAGAGTTCGTGATAGAGACAGATCACCAACCACTCAAATTCCTGCAGGAGGCACAGCTGAAAAACAGCAGAGTTCTGCGTTGGGCAATGGCACTGCAGCCCTACAGGTACCGAGTGCAGTACATTCCAGGTCGACAGAATGTCGGAGCTGACTATTTAAGTCGTGAGTTAGCAAGCTGAAAAAGAGGAAGTCTTTACCGCGGGCATTGTTGAAAAATTGTTTTGATGACAGTTTTTTGATTGGGATAGGGGTTCATTCCCAGTTGGCTTGGTTCATTTTTTTTGTGTGAGATTGTTTAATTTCTTTGTGGATTTGTTCATGTAAATTAGTTATGCTTGGAGCATACAGCCCTTTGTGTAGTGATATTATTTGAAAATGAGGAGGATGGGATTCCTCAGTGAAGTGTCAGGATCGTGATCATTTATATTGTGTTTTTTCATAAGATTTTAAAAGAGAAAGTGGAAAATCCGGGTGGGGGAAAAGCAAAAAGGCGCACAGGGTCGTTAAAAATGAGTGAAAAAAAACGCAAGAGGCACGTCAATGAAAAACTCATTGGAGTGATATCCACTAATAAATTTTTTTTTAAAATTTTTATAAACCGGGGTTGTAAAGATTTTCCAAACTTTGCGCGTGTAGCTGTGTGTAGCAAATTGGTTGTTTTTTTTTTTACCGTTTTTTTGAAAATTTGCGGAGCATGGTCTTTTGCAAGGGGGAAATTGTCACGGAAAAAAAAATGAAACAACCTAACGGGGGGAAACAACCCTACTTGGGGGGAAAAACCTAATTGGGGAGTCGCCAGTCAATTTGTTCGGACCTAAGTCCAAACTCAAACTTTCTAGGCGCAGAAAAAACGGGCCCATAGGTCGGGTCCGGCCAATTAAGCTTAGTGGAAGGTTTTCGCCGAACGGTCCCCCACCCAGTCTGCAAGCGGTTTTGGGGACCGACCCCTGATGCCGCCCAGGGGACCCCCAGTCCCGGGGCCCCAGCCTTTATCCGGCCAATTAAGCAGGGGGGGAGAGGCTCCACAGAGACGGTCTGCCCGGCTAGACGGACTAATCAGCTTTGACCGACGCCTCGATGTCTACGAGACGGTCGTGGTGCCACCCAGACTCAGTGGCCAATTTTGATTGCCCAGGTCCCCCATTTAAAGCCACAGGAAACCAGTTAAATGGGAAAGGGGGGGGAATTTGTTTTTGGGGTGGGGGGGGAAATCTGGCTAATCAATTAAATGACCAAATTGACCACCACAAGAGTAAGGGTGTGACGGGATGTCGTGAGTGAATATCCGGGAAATTAGGGGGAGAAACTTCGGGGTGTCAGGGGGGTTTAAAAATACGACCAAGGGTATGGCCCTTGGACAGGGGTTAGAGAAAAAGGAAATACGTGAGTGAGTGAGAGGGGGGGGAAGAAAACGAACAAAAGGAGAGAGAGAGGGGAAGTTCGGGGAAGTGGGGCTCTCGCCTACAGGAAGGCAGGGAGATGAAAGGGAACGGGAGAAAAACGAAAGAGACAGAGGAGGGGGGGGTTTTAGGTCTGCTTGAGAGAAAGCAGAGAATGAGGGGAGGGGAAAGAGAACCAAGTTTGGGGATTAGCATGAGATAGTCTGCAGGGAAGGACTGAGGAGAGATTTGGAGAGAGAGAGTGTTGCAATTTATGAAGAAGAAAAGAAAAGAAAAAAAAAAAAAAAGAAAAAAAAAGCAACCATGTCCATTTTATAAGGAGATAGAAAAGAGAAGAGAATGAAGCGTTAATGCAGGAAAAAAAAAAAAGGAGAAAGTCGATGTTGATAGCACTGTTCTACCCCAACGGGGGGTTCGACCCCATCTGGGACGTCACTTCGCCAAGCAAACCACAGACCAACGCCCCGTTTACCTGACCGGCGCCACAAACCAAAACCAGTGCCGGGAGTTGTGTGTGTTTGAAAGGACAGTGAAAGAAAA
This sequence comes from Conus ventricosus, assembly GCA_018398815.1. Classification (NCBI taxonomy): domain Eukaryota; kingdom Metazoa; phylum Mollusca; class Gastropoda; order Neogastropoda; family Conidae; genus Conus; species Conus ventricosus. The sequence continues at coordinate 20,674 of JAFLJL010002105.1, forward strand.
AGAAAAAAAAAAAAAGACAGTGATTCTGATATTAAAATCACCTGGCCCGTAAATTTGAAATCTGTTTATCCCCGGTTATTAATGTGTTTTAGATAAATGATCTTGTGAATTCAGGAAAAAAGAAGTTTTTTTTTTGTTTTTATTCATATGATTGATGTTTTTTCTATGACATGTAATAAAGTTAAGACTTTACTGTGGTTTGATGTGACGAATGCATGATATATGAAGGATTTTAAGCATTGTATGTGTTTTGGGGGTGTGCGGTCCTTCCCCCTGAATTTCACCCAGGTTACACTAATCACAAATGCGTATTTTACACAGAACCTCATACAACCTCATACAAACAGGAATGTTTAAAGTTGAACTGGGGATTTATTAGGCTGATAAACAGGCCAATGTTGGGTCGCGTATTTGCGACGCCCTTTGTAAAAGCGTTAGTAAAGGGGGAAGTTGTTCGGGGTAGTTTTTGGACGGGGGGTTTCTGATTTCTGGATACTGAGCCACAAAAGGTTGATTTGGTTTGCTGTCAGTTTACACAGAATACGTACATTTTCTTTTTGGGAATTTCGGGAAAAAAAGTTTTGGGGGGTAGTTAGGAGGGGAAAAAGGGGGTTGTACCACTCAGGGTGTGAATTTGGGACAAGAGGGGGGGTATTGATCACAATCTGAAAGAAGGGGGGAGTTGTGATGTCGGTCCGAATTTTGAAATTCCCGGGTTTTGTGGGGATGCGGAAAGGAGATTGAAATCAGAAAAAACTGGGAGGGTAAATTGTATGGGGAATGGGTTGACTGAGTGTACCTTCGGGGACCAGTTCTACTGGACCTTAGGCGATTTAGGGGCATTCTATCTTCGGCCTGTTTACGCCACAGAGCTTTGATATTTTCAGCTATTTTAGCAGTACCCCTGGGGCTAGGATGCTTCATGTCTTTGTACAGACTTGTATCAGAAGAAAACATGGGGAAATGATCAATGAAAATAACCTTATTCTTTTCACACACATCTTTTTAGTTTGTATTCGATGAAATTATAGAATTATTAAAATGGTGTTTGCCTCTGGCAGGAAGTATTGAGCTAAACGCCACACTTGCCTGTGGGAACGTTTTCAGAAGCAGGGTGACAAGATCATTCCACATATCTGGTGTGATAGGTCCAGAAGGGCATGAATTGATGCCAACATGGATAATTACATCTTTAATGTCAGGAGTAACTGGAACTAAACGAAGCCATCTGTGTAGGTCATTAATCGACATACCTGGTACACAAATCTTAAACATAGTATCACCTCTTGGTGCCAGCCTTTTAGGATTTATAAATCGAATGACAGAGTCACCGATTAACAACATTGTGGCTCTTTCGGGGATGGACATTTGGTTTAATGTTTCTTGAGGTGAGGATTTGGAAACGTTGTTAGTTGAATGTTTTTGTTTGTTTATATTTGGTGAACTCATCCCTAATGATTGTGACAGTGGCTGGGAACACTGATTGTCGTTCATGTCTGAGAGGACAGCAAAGGCATTGGAAGTCAGTACAGAGTACTCTTGTTTGTCATTGTCGGTGTCGCAGTCATTTTCCGTAGGCCTATTCGCTGTTCTTGAAACTGGATTTCCACTTATTACCTCCTTGGTAGTATGGTCAGTCAACAGTACACACAGAGAGAGAGAGAGAGAGAGAGAGAGAGAGAGAGAGAGAGGAGAGGAGAGGAGGAGAGAGAGAGAGAGAGAGAGGAGAGAGAGAGATGGAGTGAAAAAGGGGACAACATGAAAATAGAATCATTTTTCGTAAGTTTTGGCAGTAAATATAGTGTTTTGTCAAATCACATGGTTTTAGTAGAGGAAATGTCTACATCTCATGGTTCTTTGTGTTTTATCATAGCACATGTGTTAAGTTGGTTCATTGTTCTTTGTGTTTTAATCATGGCACATGTGTTAAGTTTGGTACATGGTTCTTTGTGTTTTAATCATGGCACATGTGTTAAGTTTGGTACATGGTTCTTTGTGTTTTAATCATGGTACATGTGTTAAGTTTGGAGAAGTTTTCCTTGAATTTCAGAGGATGTTTATTTTTGCTTTCTCAGTTGGAAAGAAAAAATACTTGCTTTCAAGGATTGCTGTTATCCTTAAAATTATTTTATTAGTGTCAACTTTGAGACTGATTTTAATCAAAATGGCTATGCATGGTTGTATGAAATTGGTTTTATGGGGACATCTGTTGGAAACCAGGGACTAGTGGGAGAGGAATGATTGATCTGGCTTGCTGCCTAGTGGTTCAGTTGGATGACTGATAAAGGTTGCAAGCAGATTTGCCGCCATGGTCAGGTGGCCAATCGATAGCGAATAGCTGTCAGTATATTGGTATGCAACTCACTGTATTCAGTTTAACATTGGATCAGATCAAAGTGTGTTTGGCATTACCATAACCAGGGTCAAGTGGATTTGAGTTTGATAAGATCACTACTACTTTATTAGTGATGCATTGTCCCTCATTGCGTGTTTCCCAGTTGAGATGTTTGTTGAAGGTCTTTGATGGCTTTTGGTTTGGCCATTGTTATTATTTGTGTTTTTCGCACATAGTCCCGTGCAGATTTTTATGTTTTGTATTCTTTTGCAGTGCCCCTTTTGAGTTGCCCACTCTTTTCTTCTTCTCTCTGTCACAACCCTAAAGTTCTTTTGTCACTAATCACTTAAAATTGAATCAGCCCATGTTTTAGGATAGTATTGTTGTTTGGATTCTTGTCTATTAAAATTGTTAATAAAAATTGGAGTATAATCGTACAGTCAGAGTTTTGGTTATTTGTGGTCTGGGTCTGTGCGTTTAGGAACCTGGGTTACAATATATATATATATATATATATATATTATATATATATATATATATATATATATATATATGTGACAGTATCCTTCCTCGTCCCCCCCCACCCCCCCCCCCCCCCCCCCCCCCCCCCCCCCCCCCCATGCCCACTTCCCCCTCTCTCACCCTCCCCTTAAAAAAAGTGGAGAGACTAAGAAAGGATGGCAGATCCTGCACGCTTAAAGCCAGTTCATGTGCATCAAAGCTAGTCCCTGCACACGTAAAAAAAAAAAAAAAAAAGACGCGTCCTCTTCCAAGGAAGAACGCTTTTTTTTTCTTACAGTCCGTCACAAACAGTTTTTACATCAGTACTTCCAGAGTTCGGCAACATTGAAACTGTGAAACGGAATACCCTTTAGGTTCTGAATCAGCCAGAAAAAACCTGTACAATTTGAAGAAGATTGGAGTTAGCTTAAGGACAGACGGACCGACCGACAGACTTTTTTCCCGAAGACACAGAGAGAGACAGCAAAAAAAAAAAAAAAAAAAAAAAAATCACAAGCGGGACATACTTTGAAATTTTTGCCTCTCTGACTTACAGAGACTTAGAATTTTTTTCTTCTCTGACTCACAGACAACAACGATGAATTTTTTTTTCCTCTCTGTCTTACACAGACTTAGATTTTCCCCCTCTCTGACTCACAGACAATAACGATGAAATTTTTTCCTCTCTGACTTACAGACTGCAAATGTAACAAGGATAAAATTTTCTTACTTACAGGTAAGAATGATGGAATTTTCCCCTCTCTGACTTACAGACAACAATGATGGAATGTTTTTATCCTCCGAGACTTATAAACAACAAGGATGAATTTTTTCTTTCTGAGACTTACAGACAACAATGGTAGAATTTTTTCCCTCTGTGATTTACAGAAACAATGATGATTTTTTCCTTCTCTGGTTTAAAGACAATGATAGAATTGTTTTTTTTTTTTCCCTCTTTAGTGTGTGTGTGTGTGTGTGTGTGTTGTGTGTGTGTGTGTGTGTGTGTGTGTGTGTGTGTGTGTGTGTGAGTGTGTGTGTTTCTTTCTTTCTTCTTTCTTCCTTTCCTTTTTCTTCTCTCTTTGTTTTTTTTTTAAATAACTCCGCACGTGCGTCTTTCGGGTCAGACAGACTGACCTCCATGACGCAGCTCCCAGGCCCTCGGGTGTGACCTTGACCTGTCTTCCGGCCGCTCTCTTGTCAAGAACTGTCGCCATTGTGGAGTGACGGTATACTGGGAGGTGGAATAGAGCTGTGACATCTTGTCATCACTCACTGTCGTTTACCTAACCCAAACACAACAGGGGAACCAGCAAGTGTCGCCCTACGGAAAGATGGTTCACTCCGCGGAAAAGTGAAGCCAGATGGCTGGCACATTCCATGCTGCCACTCCCACCCTGACATGCTATCTTTCCACGCGTGTCCAACATGGCGAGTAAGGCAGGAGGCAACTGGTGCGCTGCGCCGAACTGTCATAATTCTCGGAAGAAGGGG